>CM031987.1:3560897-3653319 GCA_018804465.1 Populus tomentosa | reverse complement strand
ACACAATCAGGACAATGGAACATATTATAAATCGAAACAAATGTGTAATAATTATGTACCCATTTGCTTTTTTAACGAAGCATATTCAATTCTCAATAACTTTAGTTTAGTTATTATGTAATAGAATCGAATATTACCTTTTTTGGGTATTGTAAGACCCAACAAATTCTCTAAATTCCATATCTTCAAATTCAGGTTTTAAAATTAATATAAGAAAAATTCTTCTCCTAAATACTTAAGATAAATAAAAACATGTTATTTTTAAAATATTTTAGAAATACAATGAGTGTATTTTTAGTAATATGATGTAAAGTATTTTTATAATTACTTTTATTTTCTTATAATTCTTGATATGTAAAAACTATTAAGAAATATTGTTAAAAAATATTAATTTATTATTAAAAATACTTTTAAAACATATTTTAAAAAACTCATTCCATTACATGACATATAAATTATAATATGCAACCATGTGAAATAAAAAAATAAGGGCACTAACTTTTAAAGGTGTAATTTAATTGATCAAGTTTTAAATTTATTTTTTAGATGTTACCAGTTTAAATTTTATAAATTTTAAAGTTATTAGAGATTTATATAATTGTTAACTTCAAGATTTATAGGATTAGTTAAAATATATATAAGTTAATATGAATATTTATATTAAAAAAAAAAAGAAGAAGAAGATGAAGAAGAAAACAGGATCACTGATATTTGCGGGTCAGGTGAAACTTTCATTTTATCAATCTTGTCGGTATTAAACTAATAGCAAGTAATCATAGCATGCTACCGAGAAGGTGCACAGAGAGTGCTCATATGATTACGCAAGAGGGAAAAATAAAAAACTAATGTAGGAATATAATTATAATATTGTTTGTTTTTTAAATTATTTTTTATTTTAAATTATATTAAAAAAATTATTTAATATTAATATTTATAGTTTCGGATTATTTTAATATTTTTATTAAAAATAAATTTTAAAAAATAAAAAAAATAAAATTTTAATATATTTATAAATAAAAAATACTATAAAAAACAATCCACAACAGTTTTAAAAATCCGTACACCAGCAGCAGCAGCACTCGTGGTCGTCCCATTTGATTTCCTTATTGTTCAGCGTCTCTGCTGGGCGTGTGCCCCATGGTGGTTACCATATATATATATATATACATGTTAGTTAGTCCGTACGGTTGTGCCATTAATTAGCCATCGAGAGTGGCAAACCAACTCAGCGAAAGTGGGTTCGGTTCCTTTTTTGCGCACCAATGGAAATTTTATTTTTTTTAGCGGTCGATAAATCTTGCATATATATATATATATATATATATATATATATATATATATATATGCTTGCTATTAATTAGCAACAATAGCACTAATTACTTTTCATGCATCATAAATGTTTTCAAAATTGATACTGTCTTTGTTTATAAAATAATCAGTTAGCTGGATCATATTAAATTTATGTATTATTTTATATTTTAATATTACACTTTTATGAGAATTTTGTAATGAATCTTTCTTTTATTTATTTAATTAATTTTACTTGGCAAGGATGTCATGATTGAATATCAATATATAAAAAATAATAACAATGAGGAGTATAACTTAACTGGTCAGATATTAGATTTGCTCTTTAAAGATCATTAGTTTAAGTTCCACAAACCTTAAGACCATTAGAGGCTTATATAATCATTAATTTTAAGATTCGAAGAATTAGTTGAGGTACACGCAAGTTAACTCGAATACTTATATTAATAAAAATAAATGAATGAAAAATAATAATCATAACATGGAAGTACAACAAAATGCATTAGTTTTTTTTTTTTCTTTTTGAAGAAAAAAGAGAAAACCAACAATTCGTATCCAATACACTGTAACTTAACTAACATAAATATTTTAATTATTTTGTAATGAGAAAAAAAAAAGATTCTTACACCTTCATATATACCCTTTCAATCAGGAAATTCAATTCGAGAGTATTCCTTGGTTCATTCTTACATGTGCACTCGTGATTTTGACATGCACAAACACCTGTGAAATTCATTGTTCCACTTGACCCTTTTTCCATGTGATCCTATCGTAAGTTAGATTAATATTTTTTAATATGAAAAAAATAGGTATTGATAATGTCTTTTCTAGTTAAAAAATAATTATATAAAAGTTAGTTTAATTTAATCTAAGATTGATAAGTTTAAAAACAACTTAAATGACTGTAAAAAAAAATAACAAAAATAGATATTTATCAAATCAAACACCGATAAAATTACATATTATTTATTCAAGACCACGATGACTCAATAGAAAGCAAAACAAAATGACTAATCAAAATCAATTTAAAATAAACTAAATATTGAATTATAAAATTTAAAAGAAAAATTAATAATTTTTTTTAAAATTTTAAAATAAAAAAGATGAATTGAAAAAATAAAATAAAACACAAAAAAATAAGTCCAAGCACACTAGTTTGGGAGGCTTATCACTCTTGGATCTTAATAAAAAAAGCTAGGTGTATGGGTTTGTTAGCCTAGACTCACATGTGAGAGCTTTGATATATATTTTTTTTAAAGCTCTATTTGTTTTGAAAAAAAAAAAGTGTAGAGCAGGCGACCCTACTTGTTGTGCTTGGATTTTAATAACTATAGGATCACTGGAAAATCAAGGTAAAGGTGTTTTACACCGAAAAAATCATTTTTAACTATTTTTTTTGATCTAAATCACCAAAATAATATCTTAAAAACCTAAATAAACTTGTTTATATCTTCACATAACCTAAAAAACAATTCAAAAACAAAAAATAACTTGAAATCTAAAAACCTCTTAATGTCAGATCTATTCTCTCATAAAATTTGGAAGTAAAAAAAAAAAAAAAAACCCAAGTGAAGCTCCTCTCATTCAACGAAACTTATTGACACCAAAATTAATAATTTTGATAATCAGAATCGATGTATAGTAATGTTTTCTGTCTATCCCGAAAATCTAGTGATTTTTTCTTTCTCATCTCGAACCAGAACTAAAAAAATAAGAGAAATGAAGCTTTGGACTAAAGTAAATTTTAAAAATCTGAAGGCACCGAAAATAAATGAGTTGTAAAGTAAAAGGATCAAAATCAACTTTTCAAATCAATTTTGGAAATTGTAATGTAGTTTCTATATTTTTCATTTTAATCATTTGCCTTTCAATTTTTTACCTAGCTTAACAAATTTTAAGCAATCAGGATGCAATTTAACCAAATAAAAATTCATTTAGGGAAAAAAAATTCGATGATCAAAATAATAAATATATTAATTACTCTAACCTAGAGTGAATGGGGAGAGGATGGACAATGTTTTCATCTCCAGTGAAACACCACACCTCTTAATTTCCTTATAGTGATAATTATAATTAGGTCTTGCATTTCAATGAACAGTGAAATGTTTTTGCTTTTTTCAATTTGATTTTTATTTTTTTTTAATTTTATCTTTTAATATTAAATTTAATGGGCATTGAACTTCACAACTTATTTCTATTTATTTTTTTTATAAAGTTATCAAATCTCATAACCAGAGTTTTTGATAGGTTAACTCATGTAATTTTTTTATTTTGTTTTTGTTTTAATTTTTTTTTCTCAACTTCATCATTTAATGTTAGATTTGATTGAGAATTATATTTTATTTTTTAATTTACTTTTTATAAAATTATCACTATCTCATGACTCGGTCTCTCAGTTTTTTTTTGTTTAATTTAATTTTTTTTTTATTTTCATCATTCAATATTAGTTTAATTGAGAATTAAGTTTTATAATTTGTTTTGATTTATTTTCTATAAGATTATCTCAGCCTTATAACTCAAGTTATAAGTTCGGTCAGTTAATTTGGGTTTAACTATGATAGTTTTTTTATGTCTTTTTTTTAATTTTTTTTTTCAAATTCATCCTGAAACATTGAATTGACTAGAAATTGAGTTTCATATTTTTTTTTTCTATGGGGTTATCTTGGTCTCATGACTTAGGTTTGACAAGTTAACTAGGGTTGATTTGACTAATTTTTCTAATTGAATTTTGTTTTTAATTTTATCCTCCAGCATTGAGTTGATTAAAAATTAAGGTTAATAATTTTTTAATTTTCTTTCTAGAGGGTTATTAGGCTCTTATGATCCAAGTCGGAAATTTAGCAAGTTAACATTGAGTAAATTCATGTTGATCTAATATATTGTTGTTTAAATATTTTTTAAAAAATATCATCTTATTTTTTTAATTAAACTATATTTATACTCATTACTCAAAATATCTTTATAATTATAAAATTAATTAAATCAAAACAGGTTAACCATTGCATAATTTTGTATGCTAGAAAACATGTTAAAAACATTAGGATATTTTTTTTATATTAAAAAAAATTAATTCAACTCTAGGCGTAGCTCAAATAATTGTCTAGTAATAAATAAACACAAACTCTCTTCTTGAATTTCCAACTTCACTTGCTTTACAAAATGCGGGCGTGATTTTTTCTCCATAAAAAAGGAAATGCTTTGAACGGACCCCAACCTTCACGTTTATCTTCATTTTTCCATTCATCACACAAGCTGAAAATGGAAAAACCGCGCCTAGAAAATCTTGCAGCATAATTCCTATATTTTCAAGACTAATATATCATTCGGGTACACAGAATTGAACATGGCATATATAATATAATAACCTCATTTTTTTTTAATCCATATGATACATGAATCTTATAAAATCTAAGTTTCATTTACCTAATTTACCTGATGTGCGTATTATTTTAAAACCTTAACTGATTTGATAAATTAATTTATAATTTAGATGATTTAATATCTAATTTAAATTAAATTTTAATAAAAAAATAAAAAAATAATTAATCTAATATAATTCAAAATTTCAGTTGACTTGTCAGCTTAAAAAAATTAATAAAAAATTATTTATTTTTTAAAAATAATATTATTTTTATAAAATAAAAAAATTAATTAATTGGGATTCATTCAAATAAACCCATCTAGCATATAATTTAAAATTTATCTCAAACTTATCCCCAAATCAATTTTAAAAACTATATCCGGAACTCCCAGTAAAACAAGCCTCCAAATATTTCCTTTTCTAATTTTCAATTTTTTTTCTTTATTTTTTGGCTTCCATTGTTGTATAGATTCTGTAGACGACATAATCATTTCACATGAACTTTCCTCCTCACTTTACATTCTTCTTTGCCTCCACTCCCTTCCAAAGTTCAATTAACTACATATCCCCACCCTCAACACTTAAACTCCTCATGTAATCACAACCGTCAACTCCCTTTGACAACTCTTAATCAACGGCCTTCATGCTTTAAAATTTTAAACCTTTTGACTTTCAACTCCAACTGTATATATACCCTCCGTCCCTTTCCCGGCTTCTCGCTATCACTCTACAAATTTGCTTTAGTCTGCTGAATTTTTCGAAAAATAGTCAATTTCCCTTAAGTTTTAGCTTCTTCAAGATCCAAATTTGTTGTAACATAAATATTTTCTTGCTTTTTATATCCTGAAACAGCAAAATACTTGATCAAAAAGAAGAAAATTTTTATTTGTTTTTTTAAACTAAATCTAGCATGGCAGATATTTTATGGAAAATGGGAGCAATGTTATCGTCTGATCATAGCTCAGTGGTGCCAATAAACCTGTTCGTGGCACTACTTTGTGCGTGTATAGTAATTGGTCATTTACTAGAGGAGCAGCGATGGATGAACGAGTCCATTACTGCACTTGCTGTGGTCAGTATCTTCATTTGCATGCTTTTATGTTATTTTTTTTGTGGGGTTATAGAGGTTTTGATGGTGAGTTAATCATGCAGGGTTTGTGCACTGGAGTTGTGATTTTGCTGACAACAGGAGGAAAGAGCTCGCATCTCTTAGTTTTCAGCGAAGATTTATTCTTTATTTATCTGCTTCCGCCAATCATCTTTAATGCTGGGTGAGTTAGTATGTGTGTGTGTGTGTGTATTTTCCTTTATTAGTATTAGGGTTGTATCATTTGCTGATCAATTCATTTTAAGCTTGAGACCTTAAGTGTTTGTTTGCTTGCTTGCTTGCTTGAGATTGATTCAGATTTTTATATGTACAATGGAATTATGCCAAGCATCATCCCGAAAAGCTATTTTTTCCCTTCTAATTTTCTTCGATATTTGAAACAAATGAGCCTTAGAATAGCTCAGTTGTCATGAATTTTTTGTTGCTGGGACATCTCATGAGTTATTCTGTCTTCCCACCAGGTTCCAGGTAAAGAAGAAGCAGTTTTTCCGCAACTTCATGACTATCATGCTGTTTGGCGCAGTCGGTACTCTGATATCCACTGCCATTATTTCAATAGGTACACTAAAACATCAAGTTCATGACAATACTTTGTCTTGTTAGTGCTGAATAATGATCTTAGCTGTACTCTATTTGTGATTAATTTGTTGTTTTTGGCATAGGCGCCACTCACTTTTTCAAGAAAATGAACATCAGCTCCCTCAGAATTGGAGACTATCTTGGTATATTCCATATCACATTCTCTTTATTTTCGAAGTTTTCAAGACTCTGTTTCTGCCATCAGATAGATAGCTTGTGTATGCTCATCTCTTGCCTTGATTGCAGCAATTGGAGCGATATTTTCAGCCACGGATTCTGTTTGTACCTTGCAGGTATGGGACTCCTGGTCTAGATATGGTCTGATTACAACTTTTGAAGCAACTCACACAGAAAAAGCGATTTGAGTACTTCAATTTGTGTTGTTGCAGGTTCTTAACCAGGATGAGACACCTTTATTATACAGTCTGGTTTTTGGGGAAGGTGTAGTAAATGATGCAACATCAGTGGTGCTTTTCCATGCAATTCAGAGCATTGACCTATCTCACATCAACTCAAGCATTGCAGCTGAATTTCTCGGAAACTTTCTATATTTGTTTATCTCAAGCACCATACTGGGAGTTCTAGTAATTCTCTCCCTCTCTCTATACATGTCTGTGCACGCATGCGCCCATGCTTGTGTGATTAGCCTGTGATTTTTCTGTATATATTGTGTTTTGTGACATTGCACACTTTTTTGACTCCTGCAGACTGGACTCCTTAGTGCATACATTATCAAAAAGCTCTACTTCGGCAGGTTAGCAAATAATTATCAAATATAAATTCATGATTAGTTTCAATCCCATATAGAGGTTTAAGACAGTAAAAATTAACAACCACAGCTGCTCAATAGCAAGTGGATGAAATCTCAGTTTATCTTGATATTGCTGTTTGATATTGGAGTTTCACTTCTTTTTAATATCTTTAAAATCTCACAATGTATTCCTCAAGTTTGTTTCATGTTTACATATATTTCCGTGGTAGCTCAGGTGACAAAAGAAATATTTGCTAGAATAACATGCTGGGAACTAGGTAGTGCTCTAATAAATTTCTGTTTTGCCACAAAATCCAGGCATTCTACCGATCGTGAGGTTGCTCTTATGATACTCATGGCTTACCTTTCATATATGTTGGCCGAGGTAAGATTTCTCTCAATCATAGAGTACCTCTCCAAGGACCTCGTTTGCTTCTGCTTTCTACTATTAGATTGAATTGCAGTGGTGAATGCAGATTAACCATCATTTTTTGAATTTCGGGTTTTCTTGCAGCTATTCTATCTGAGCGCCATTCTCACTGTATTCTTTTGTGGGATTGTTATGTCTCATTACACATGGCACAATGTAACTGAAAGTTCAAGGATAACAACTAAGTATGTTGAGTTACATATCCTGAAATGTGTTTGTGGCAATTCATACAAAATCTATAGTATTCTATTTTTACCTCAAATTCTGTTCTAGCTATCACATTACTTGGGGTTCTCCTTGAACATTTCAGGCATGCTTTTGCTACTTGGTCATTTGTTGCTGAGATCTTCATCTTCCTCTATGTTGGCATGGATGCCTTGGATATTGAAAAATGGAAGGTTGTAAGTGATAGGTGAGGCTAAGCATAAAATGGGAGATTAGTTACCACACAAATACATTCTAAGATCGTAAAATACAAGCTGAAACAAAATTATCTTCACCATTTTCTGAATATAGTGGTTAACTCTCTCTTAATTCTCAGCCCTGGAACATCAATTATGGTGAGTTCAATACTCTTGGGATTGGTTCTAGTTGGAAGAGCAGCCTTTGTTTTCCCTTTATCCTTTTTATCCAACTTGACTAAGAAGTTCCCGTATGAGAAAATAGACATAAAGCAACAAGTATGCTCTCAAGCTATTCTGGTTTCTGGCATTTAACGTGTGTGAATCACTTGATGTCTAATGTCTCCCTGAATTTTTGTTTGGAAGGTAACAATATGGTGGGCAGGTCTTATGCGTGGTGCTGTTTCTATGGCTCTTGCTTATAATCAGGTAAAAAAGATCGAAAAGCATTCTTTTTCTATTGGATTTGTTTTTTTTTTTTTTTTTCAATCTGTTCTGTGATGATAGGGCTTTCCTTCTTGTTTTTAAACACAGACTAAGTTAAACATCTTTCAGCTATGAGCCTGGGCGATAGTTTCATATGAACAATTTATGTACCTGCTATCCACCAACAGTATTAGAATTTCCCCTAGGAGATTTCATGTTGATTTTAATAGACCAATGGTTAAGGCCCTTGAGGGTCTTTATATCCTCTTATGTTGCATATTTATTCTCATCTAAATTATAATTTTATTACTATTCTTGCAGTTCACCAGGTCAGGCCATACTCATTTGCATGGCAATGCAATCATGATCACCAGCACAATTACAGTTGTCCTGTTCAGCACAGTGGTAAGACAATGCATCATCTCCGTGGAGAACAGGAGGAGAAATAACCTGCTGTTTTACCATCTTGCCTGTGCTTAAATGGCACACTTCAGCTCAGTGCAAACTTTTACAGTTTCCATGTTTAAAGCTAGAAATTATAGTTACAGGTTTTCCTTCCGAGGCTGTACCGTTCCAGCCAACATATTGCTGTAGATCTGATGTTTTCATAGTCAACTTGATTTAAGCCCCAGGAGCTAGAATCTGAATTGAAGATTGGATTTTGTGATCCAACTTCATTTTCATTTCCTTTTATTGCTCTTAAAATGGTGCACCGTTTGTTGCAATTATGTTAAGAGTCAATGGCTTGAACTAGATACCGTAGCATAGGGACTCAACAAAGTTTATATTATGCACTTTTCGTTTTCGCGTATGATTCTTATAATTTCCAATCCGCTACCAGGAAACTGAGCTAATCAAAGGTTAGTTTCAAACACAAGACTGATGCAGTGAACTGTTGGATCCATGCAGGTGTTTGGATTGATGACTAAACCACTAGTGAGGATCTTGCTTCCATCACAAAAACACACTGCCAGCATGTTGTCTTCTGAACCATCTAGTCCTAAATCCTTTGCTGTGCCACTGCTCAATAGACAGGATTCAGAGGACAACCAGGCCAGCCACAACGTGCCCCGTCGAACCAGCTTAAGGATGCTCTTGAGCACCCCTTCTCACACAGTCCACCACTATTGGAGAAAATTTGATAATAGCTTCATGCGACCTGTTTTCGGTGGCCGGGGTTTTGTACCATTTGTACCTTGCTCCCCCACTGACCAAAGCGTTCATCAATGGCAGTGACAGACATTTTCAGAACTAGAGAATACTAATCATTGAATTTAGGTCATGCGTGCAATCGGCTTTTGGTGTGAAATTTGTTAATAGCAAAAAAGATTTCAGAGTGGGGAGGTGCCATTGACAGAATTTTGAGTTAACCTGAGTGGCTTGTAATTTGTTTCCTTTCGGAGCTTGTAATTTTTTGTGGCTATGGCTTGTCAAATGAGATTGTATTCCACACAACAGAGTCTTGTAACTCTTCCCCTATTGGGGATTTGTCAATTTCTTACTGTATTCTGGGATTTTCAAAGAGCAAAATCGAGCCTTTTTTTTTTGTTTGTTTGTCTTGATGTATAGATTTTTGACAATTTGGCACCAAACATCACACGCACTTCGTCTTGACGAAAATGCAAAACCCTGTAACGTAGGGAATTCTGAACAGCATAAATTCAGACAAAATTAAATATAAACAAGGAAAATGAGTGTTAAAACCTTATAACATGAATTACTATGGATTACACTATTCGGTACAATAATATAAATTATTGTATATTATATTGTTTAAGTTTGTTTTTTGCTAAAAATTCAGTAAGTTGGGGAGGTATAATAACAGAGTTGTTCTTATCATAAAAAGTTGCAAAAATTATAGAGAAGTGGGTTGTCTTTTTGATTAAGAACAAAATGATTAGTTTAAATTTTGGTGGGCTGTACGATCCAGGCTACAGACACCTGATGTTCGGCTTCAAGCCAGGACGATAGGGTCAGACCTACACGCCTGGCAGCAGCCTAGGAAATAGACACCAGGCCCTAGGGCTAGCTAGCATGCCTGGCAGCAGCACCAGGCTACAAACACCTGGCGCTGGGGTTGTCATGTCCTGGGCACTTGGTAAACCCGCACGCCTCGTTGAAGACCCAATGAGCAGGTCTGTTGGCTCGTGTGCATGGGTCTGCAGCCCAAGTGTTGGGTGCAGACCCAGGCAAGAAGGTTTGCAGATATGCATGCCTGAGGTCTGCAAACTCGCGTGCTTGACTCCAGACCTGGGTGTTAGGTGCAAACCTGCACGCCGGGGTCTCTTCTGACCTGCACCTTAGGTCTAGAGACCCGGGCGGCTGGGTCTGCAGACCTTGCAAAGAAAAAAAATAAAAAAAATATCAATTATTATTATTATTATTGTTATCATTATCGATAATAATGTTTTTTTTTTTAAAAAAAATTGTTACTATCAAAACTTTTATCAGACAAGTTCAATACTATTATTGATATGATAAATATTATTATTTTTATTATAATTAAAAGTATTAATATTAAAAATACTATTATTTTTATAATAAATATTATAATTTTTATTATAATTAATATTATTCATATAATAATTAATAAATTTATAGAAAATATTATTAATATTGAAAAACAATAATATATTTGATTTGAAAGGTAAAATTAATAATAATTATTACTATTGTTATTGTCATTATCATATTTTTAAAAAATATTATTACTACCATCGAAGAAAAACATAATTTATTTTTAAAAGATTAAAAAATATAAGAACTTGAGCAGACAAGTTAAATAATATTATAAATATTAACATAAATATTATTGCTATAGAAAAAAAATATAGATTTGATTTTAATTGTAAAATCAATTATTATTATTATTATTATTATTATTATTTCTTTACTTCAAATTCATTTTTTCTTCCTTAATTCATATTGAGATGTTTTTTATTATTATTATTTTGATGTGATTATATAAAAAATAGATTTTAAAAAATAAAAAATAAAAAATATTATCTCTATATATATATATATATATATATATATTAAGACATTTTCAATTTTATTATTACTATCAGCACCGGCTCCTGTTACGAGCAGAACCCATCAACACGGGTCATGTTCGTAGCAGGACCCATCCGTAATTTTTTTTCTTTTCTCTCATGTAATGTTTTTTATACAGTAAAGAGAAAATAAATTGATGTGAGTTTTTTATATTGGTTAAAAGTTGGGTGTTTTTATAAAGGAAAATAAGTGTTAAAACCCTATAGCGTGAGTTAATATGGATTGCATTGTTTGGTATAGTAATACAAATTATTGTAGACTGTATTGTTTAAGTTTTTTTTTTTGCTAAAAGTACTGTGAGTTAGGGAAGCGTAATGACAGGGCTGTTTTTATCACAAAGAGTTGCAAAGATTGTAGAGGGTTGGGGTTGTCTTTTTGGTTGAGGAGAAAATGATCAGTTCGGATTTTGATGTAGTCGTACGATCCAGGCTGCAGACACATGGTGTTCGGCTTCAAGCTAAAACGATAGGGATAGACCTACGCGCCTGGCAGCAGTCCAGGAAACAGACACCTGGCCTTAGGGCTAGCTAGCATGCCTGGCAGCAGCATCAGACTACAAACACCTGGTGTTGGGGCTGTTATGCCCTAGACGCTAGGTAAACCCGCATGTCTCGCTGAGGACCCAATGAGTGTGTTCGCTGGCCCGTGTACAAGGGTCTGCAGCCCACATGTTGGGTGCAGACAGACATGCTCAAGGTCTACAGACCCACGTGCCTGACTCTGCAGACCCAGGCATTAGGTGCAGACCTGCATGCCAGGGTCTTTTTTGACTTGCACCTTAGGTCTAGAGACCCAGGCGGCTAGATCTGCAGACCTTGCAAAGAAAAAAATAAAAAATTATTATTATTATTATTATTGTTATTGTTATTGTTATCATTACTAGTAATAATGTTTTTTTAAAAAAAATTATTACTATCAAAATATTTATCAACAAGTTCAATACTATTATTAATATGATAAATATTATTATTTAATTATAAATATTATTATTTTTATTATAATTAAAAGTATTAATATTAAAAATATTATTATTTGTGATATAACTATTATAATTAATATTATTAATATTAAAAATACTATTATTTTTATTATAAATATTATAAATTTTATTATAATTTATATTATTCATATAATAATTAATAAATTTGTGGAAAATATTATTAATACTGAAAAAATAATATATTTGATTTAAAAGATAAAATTAAGAATTATTATTACTATTGTTATTATTGTTATTGTCATTACCATATTTAAAAAAAAAACATTATCACTACCATCAAAGAAAAACATAATTTATTTTTGAAAGATAAAAAAATATAAGAACTTGAGCAGACAAGATAAATATTATTATTAATATTATAAATATTAACATAAATTTTATTTCCATATAAAAAACATATAATTGATTTTAATAGTAAAATCAATTATTATTATTATTATTATTTCTTTACTTCAAATTCATTTTTCCCTTAATTTATATTAAGATGTTTTTATTATTATTTTGATGTGATTATATAAAAAATAAATTTTAAAAATAAAAAATATTATCTCCATATATATATATATATATATATATATATATTTTCAATTTTATTATTACTATCAGCACTAGCTCCTGTTACGAGCAGAACCCATCAATATGGGTCCTCTTCCTAGCAGGACCCATCTGTATTTGTTTTTTCCTCTCATGTCATTTTTTTTATATAGTAGAGAGAACATAAATTGATAGGAGTTTTTTATAATGGTTAAAAGTTGGGTGATCATAATTGTTTTTTCATTTGAGGGTTGTGCTGAATATATATATATATATATATATATATATATATATATATATATATATATATATAACATGCTTGTTTTTTTGTTTTAAAAATTCTTTGAAAAAAATTGAAAATTTTTAATATTTTCTCTAATATTATCATATTAAAGTTGATAAAACTCTTAATAATTTTTTAATTCACATCATATACTTTATATATTTGTATTACATAAGAGAATTTTTTAATAATAAAATCCATTAAAAATAATTTATAAATATTATAATTAAGTAATGCTCTAAAAGACGTGGGGAAAGCACTGTAGCTTTCCCCACGCCTTTTAACTTTCCTTATTATTATAATTAAATTATTATTGTTATTATTATAATTATATTATATGATATTATTCTATTATATTATAACATATCCTAAAAATATTGTAGCTGTTTTTTTTTTTGTTTTTATTTTTTTTGTTAGTTATCTTCTAATGAATTTTTATTTATTTTATTTGTTAATGTTATTTTTTTTGTTTATTATCAGACTTTCATAACATGGATCCCAAGTTTGATGAGTTAACTCCTGATTTGACGAGGTAACCCAAAATTATTTTTCTTTTTAATTATTATTTTTTTGTTTAGTTTAGTTTGTTAATATTAAATTTCTTTCTATTTAATTATCAGATTTTCATGAAATGTATCCCGAGTTTAACGGGTTAACCTAGTTAATTCTAGGTAAATACATCAATTTTTTTTTTTCTATTTAGTTGTCAAACTTTCATGACACAGATTCCAGGTTTGACGGGTTAACCTGGTTTGAAGGGTTAACTTTCTTTCTAGTTAATTCAGATTTTTTTATTTTTCTTCATTAGTTTTTTTTCTTCCTATTGGTTTTTTTTTCTTTGGTTTTTTTCTTTTTAATTAATCTATTTATCTTACTTTTATTACACGACCTTATAGCCAAACTACATCCAATGCTCTTGAGTCTGGTGCTGCGGCCAGACTCACTTAAACTTAAGTCATGTAAGTTTAATATTATTATTAATATTATAAATATTACTCCTGGGTCAAGCGTTGCAGCTAAATCCAAGACTTTTGGGTATAACTTTGCAGAAAGACTTAACACTTTTAAATCTTATTTTTTTAATATTTTTTATGTTAAAAAAATTAACTTGTGGCATCGCACAAGTAATGTAACTAGTATAATATTATTTTGGGTAATAGAAGATATTTTAATTTTATAACATTAGTGTATGAGATTTAAAGTTTTATCAATGTTTTATTGTCTTTAGATTTTTTATTCAGTAGTTTTGAATTATATGAATTATTAAATACATAAATAAATTATATGTTGGGTCCTGTTCTAGATAGTACTCAAAATAGCTTTGGGTTCGGTTGCACAATAGGACCCAATAAGTTTGAGGACCCAAGACCCAAGATTAATGGATCATATGTCAGGACCTAACTCACTTGGTTCTGGTGTCAGGACTTAAGACTTTTATTATAAGTAAATGTATTAATATAAAAAATATTTTTATTTGTGTTATTATGGTTATTATTTTTATTATAATTAATATTATTAATATAATAATGAATAAATTAAAAATATTCTTATTTGCATTAAAAATATTCTTATTTTTATTATAATTAATGTTATTGATATTAAAAATATTATTATTTGTATAATAATAATAATAATAATAATAATAATAATAATTATAATAATAATAATAATAATTATATTTCTCTTGGGTCCAATGTCATGACTCAAGGTTCTCAGGTTTTAGATTTTTTGTGTTATAAATATAATTATTTTTATAATAATTAAAAGTATCAATATAAAAAATATAATTATTTGTATTATAAATATAAATATTTTTTATAATTAAAATTTTTAATATTAAAAATAATATTATTTGTGTTATAAATATTATTATTTTTATAATAATTAAAAGTATTAATATAAAAAATTATTATTTGTGTGATATATAATATTATTTTTATTATAATTAATAATATTAATATTAAAAATAATATTATTTATGTTATAAATATTATAAGAACTTAGCTTAGGCAAGTTTAATATTATTATATTGATTAATATTATTAAATTCGTAAAAAATATTATTGCTATAAAAAATATAAAATTGATTTGCAGGGTAAAATAAATTATTATTATTATTATTATTAACTTGTATCAGACATCTCCTTCCAGACCCAAAAAACTTGGGGCAGGAAAGGAGCGCCTCACCTAAGGAGCTTGAGTGTGGCTAGAGTGCAGACCCAAATCCCTTGGATCTTGTAGCTTCGCCTGACCGAAGATTATTGGTCCTGCATTAGAACTTAAGGTTCTTGGGTCTTAGGTTTATAAATATAATTATTTGTATTATAAATATAATTATTTGTATTATAATTAAAAGTATTAATATAAAAAATATTATTATTTGTGTTATAAATATTATTATTTCCATTATAATTAATATTATTAATAAAATAATTAATAAATTTGAAAAAAAATTATTATCAATATTAAAAACAACCATAGATTTGATTTGAAGTATAAAATTAATTATTATTATTATTATTATTATTATTATTATTAAATTTTAAAAAAATATTATTACTATCGAAGAAAAACCATAATTTTTTTTTGAAAGATTAAAAAAAATAAAAATTTTGATAAATAAATTAAATATTATTATTAGGTTTTGTGTCGCAATCACACTAATATTTTTAGGTCCAACATTATAGCTAGATCTAATGTTTTCAAGTTTTAGATTTTAATGATATTTTTTTATTAAAATAAAAAATAAACCCGCTGAATAACACAACCCATCTACATAATAAATCCTAAAATGGAATAGAAATGAGCTTGCTTTTATTATTTAAGGTTCAAATTAATTCCTTGAACCAAGTTCTCGGACTAAACAAATTGAATTAACAACTGGTACTCTAGACTAATTGCCTAACTCAGCTTGTGCTCAAGTTGCTCTAACTCTGGTTCTAACAGAGAATTTTGTTGTCAAAAGCTTTCCATTTCTTCTTCCAATTTTATAATTGATCCTGTTTGTCCCTCATCCATCTTATTTATTATTGGTACAGTGCAAAAATATATTATGGTGTATATAGTAGTTTGGTAGCGGTTGTTTTTTAAAATATTTTTAATTAAAAAATATATTAAAATAATATTTTTTATTTTTTAAAATTTATTTTTAACATCAAAATAATTTAAAAATATTAAAAAATATTAATTCAAAGCAAAATTTTTTTCTTCAAATTTTAACAAAAAAATAAATTAAAACTTAATTTCAAACACTCATCTCTATTAAAAAAAAAGAAGAAGTTAAAACTCAATCTCAACCACCAATACCTGCATATGCAAATAATTATGAGCTGCTCTAAAAGAAAGGAACTACTCGGTCTTCTCAGCGTCCATGATAATAATGGCCAACATTTAAGCACTCGATTTATCAAAGTTTTCAAGATTATATACTCAAGTTCTTAACCATATCTTTGAAGTGTAAGATAAGATGAGACATTGGAATTTAAGAATTTTAATATGTGCCTGCAAAAAGCAAGAGAAAGTGAGAGTCGATGAACAAGGGGGATAAAATTAAATCATATAAAGCATTTGCTCGGGATTATCTAGAAAGGGGGAAGAGATGAGCAGAAGTGTTAGTCCCGAAACTTTTGTATTGTTGCTTAATTAGTGCTTTCTAAAGGAGAACTGGACCACCAGAAGAAGTTCAAGGTTGATGTTGCCTTAAAGATAGCGCCAATACACTCTTTTTATTATTATTATTTATTTTAGTAGAATGAGGATGGTATAGTGATGATAAAAATGCTAAACCATAAAAAAAGCTATTATAACTATTTACTGGAGATTCATATTTTAAGACCTTTTCAGCAATTCCATACTGTGAAACCAAAATTTAAAGTTCATAATGATGCCATGCTTGCTTTTAATACTCCAGAAAATCAAACCTATTGTAAAACTTATACTACTTTAATTTTCAACAAATAATCTGGATAAAAATAGTGATTCATTATTAAAACTTCTTGGTTCATCATGTGATTGCTCGATGACAATTTAGAGTCTTTTGAATAAAAATATATCTTTTCATTGAGAATTTCCCATAGACAAAATTTACAAGTTAAAAAAGAAAAGAATACAAAAGGAAAGTAAAGGCTGATCTTCAGCCCTCAGAAGCAGCTAACCTACCATATATATATATTGATCTAATTATAGCCTACAATTAGTATATCCTAATCAAGGAAAGAATAAATTTGTATACCATATCTGTCAAGGCAAAGAATCTACTGCATTTAATGTGTAGGTATTTCCTTTAACATCCCCTTTCAAATTGATGCTGGTAAATTGACAAGAATCAATTTGCTAGTGAGGAAATGATGATGACGCTGACAGGGCATGAATTTGATGAAGATATCTGTGATTTGTAGAGTGGTGGAGATATGTGGAAGGGTGATAATCTAATGATCATATGCTTCCCTGATTGAGTGACAGTTAACCTCAATGTGCATGGTGCGTTTGTGATAGATGGGGTTGGCTGCAATTTGGATGGCACTAGTGCTGTCAGCATGGAGTAGAGTAGGATGAACTGGACAGAAACTGAGTTCTATGAGGAGATCACGCAGCCAAATGATGAGCAAACAACATACATGGCTCGGTACTCTGCTTCAATAGATGATTTGGAGACGTGTTCCTATTTCTTGCATTTCCATGAGATAAGGGCATCACTAGGGGTGATCATTTTTGGTTCTGTTCGGTTTGGTTTTTACGAATAAAAACCAACAAAACCGATTAAAAAAAAAACAAAACCAAATTGAAACCGAGTCAAACCGACTGGTTTCTGTTCGGTTCGGTTCTTAATGTAAGAAAACCGAGAAAACCTATATGGTGATTGCCCATCTGTCATCTACAACAACATAACTTATACGCAGAACACACATTACACTATAGATCTGACTAATTTGAAGAAACAAAAAAGCAATTACAGAGCACCTGATGTCCTTCATTATCAACACTCTCATTTTGGTTTCAAATTCAAAGTACACTAAAGATCAAAATACAAATAAGGAGTCTCTCATTTCCTATTCTATTATAAGAGAAAGTGAGTCTATATGCGAAGAAGGGAAAAACAAAATGATGGGAATGGTACCAGAGCAAAATATAGAGAAGCACATAGAGAAGCAGATGGGTTGTATGACAGGCTTCTTACAGCCCTCCCTTGGGTTGCCTTTTAAGATCAAAAGCTGGAAATGCCTATGTAGTTCGTTCCCTTATGGCTGATACTCTAGAATTTAAAACCCTCGCATGTTGGCTTTCGCTCTTAGAGATGAAGAGGGGGCGGCCACGGGTGATCTTGTGTAGATGATGCTGATGCTTAGAGTTGGCGTGTCTCTGGTTCTCTCATGTCTATGTTTGAGAGTCTAAGGAGAGGGGGTGGCCGTGGGTATTAGGGTTAGGTTACTGGCTTACTGCCTCACAGTTATTAAGCAAAGATTTTTTCCTATTTATAGTATTTTTTTTATTAGAACCAGTTTGATTCGGTTTATTGGTTTGAACAGCACAAAACCAAAACCGAACCGAGCTAGAAGTTTTTCAAAACTTCTAATCGGTTTAATCGGTTTTTTTCTTAGTTTGGTTTTTTTAGTTTTTTTGGTTTAATCGGTTTATTAGTTTTTTTGCTCTCCCTTAGGCATCACCAAGAAACATACACCAGTCGGTAGTAGATTTCCTGGTGTTTGGGCAACCGGCCCAATCAGCATCACTATAGGCTTGTAGCTAAAGTGAAGAACCTGTAAGGAAGAATAAGCCACAACTTGGTGTGCCAAGAATGTAGTGAATTATATGGTGGATAGTAGATAAATAGAGATTCTTTGGTGCTTGCATGAACTTATTGACAATGTGAACAATATAAAAAAATATCTGGTTGGATAATAGTTAGTTAGACAAGACTACCAACTAACTTCTGATAGGTAGTAGGATCATCAAGAAGCTCCTCTTCGTTATGGCAACATTTCACATTAAGTTCCATGAGAGTGTTAACCAAAGTAATGTTGGTGAGGCCGACTAACTGAACTAGTTATTGACTATATTTGTGCTGATGCAGGAAGAGAACGTGCGGTTGATGATGCACTTTTAAGCCCAATAAATAGGTGAGCTGGCCAAGGTCTTTCATGTGGAATGTAGAATGCAACAAAGTTGAATCGCAGAGATTGCCTCCAAGTCAGAGCTAGTGATGATGATATCATCCACATAAATAAGAAGGACAACGATACCCATAGATGTCTTTTGTAGAAAGAGAGAGGAGTCATACTGACTTTGAGACCAAATAGTATGGATCAAAACTTGTTAAACCATACTCTCGGTGCTTGCTTCAAACCATACAAAGAACGTTTGAGTTTGCAAACATCATTAGATGAGGAAGTAGACATACCAGAAGGAAGTTTCATGTAAACATCTTCCTTGAGATCTCGCTTTCTTAACTTCCATTTGATGTAATGGCCAGGATTGAGATGCAGCAAAGGCAAGTATAATACTGACAATGGTCATTTTAGCGATTGGTGTGAAGGTCTCATCATAGTCGAGACCATATTCTTGTTTATTGCCAAGTGCCACTAACCGAGCCTTGTAATGTTCTATGGACCCATCAGAACGATGCTTGATAGAAAACAAAAATTTACTGCCAAGGGGATGCATATATGAGGGACATGGAACAACATCCTGGGTTTGGTTTTCTTCAAGTGTGAGAAGTTCAGTTTCAATAGCTTTTCACCAACACTCATGCTTCATTGCCTATTTATAAGATTAAAGAAGAGAAATAGAAGACAAGGTGGTCGTGAAGGATGAAAAAGGAGAGGAACCAAACCTATCGGGAGGTCTACGAACCCGAGTACTTTGTCGATGAGAGGGAGTTGTAGTTGCTGGAACATGAGCAGTAGTTAGGGAAGGAACTTGAGGGGGCTTGGAAGGGTCTGAAGGCTGGTACACAAATATATGTCATTGATATACTAAGAGAGGCTTATAAGGGACTGGAGCTGCAGAATAGTTAGTAAACATAGGCAAAATAGAAAATAAAGGAGGAACATGATCCTGATGTATAGAAAAGAAATATTGGTTTTCTAGAAAGATCACATTTCTAGAAATTCGAATGCGATGCATATTTGGGTCATAGCAAAGAAAACCTTTCTAGTGTATTGAATATCCTAGGAAAGCACATTGAATTGATTGAGTCGTGAGTTTTATACGTTCATATGTAGAAAGATGAATATAACAGACACAACCAAAGGTCGGTTGGAATAAGTTGGAGGATGGCCAAACAACCTGATGAAAGGAGTGTCGTGGTTCAATGTAGGGAAGGCAATCTGTTGATAAAGTGGACAACTGTGGAGAGAGCTTCACACCAAAAACAAGAAGGTGTAGATGACTCTAACAGGAAAGTGCGAACAACATCAAGAAGACGATGATTCTTTTTTTTTCTTTTCAGCCACCTTATTTTGTTGAGGTGTTGAACGGCAAGACTGTTGAGAGATGATGCCATGATGTTGTAAGAAGTCTTGATAAAAATGAGACACATACTCACCCCCATTATTAGAACAAAGGATTTTGATTTAGGCTGAAAATTAGGTTTGGATATATGCATGAAAAATCTTAAAAACAGAAAATACTTCGTCTTTAGAATGAATGAAACAAATCCATGTGAAATGCCTATAGTCGTCAATATAAGTGACAAAGTATTTGTAATTAGCATGAGAAGTGACTCCATACCCCACACATCATTATGTATCAAATCGAAAGGTTGGACTACTTGTGGTGTGTGAATAGGGAAGGGTGGAGTTTTACATTTGCCAAGCCTGCAAGAGTTGCAATGAAACTGAACAACACTAAGAGATGGTGATTCTATATTTCCAAGAAAACCAGATATCAATAAACCATAAAGAACATTAGAGTTTGGATGTTCGAGATATTTATGCCACACTCGAGAATCAACATGAGCAGAATTACAAGTGACAAAGGGCAAAGAAATAGGAAATTGAAGAGGGAAAAGACATCCCACTTTAGCCCCCTTCGTGCTCATCCTCCCTGACTGTTGATCCCACACAACACAACCAGATTTAGAGAATTCAAGTTCACAATCATTTTCAACCAACTGACCGACAAACACAAGATTCATGGTAAGATCAAGTGATACAAAGACATTAGTGAGAGAGGAAGAAACATCACTAGTGGCTGTGATAGGTAAATGACTGTCATTAGCAGTATGAATTTTGAGATTTTCAAAATATTTATTGACATTGATAAGAGAAGCAGTATTGTTTTTCATATGATTGGAAGCCGCGGAATCAAAATACCCAGGAGATGATGTAGAAAGATTTTTACCTGAGAGTCCCAAAGCTAAAAATATAGAAATGATCATTTGTTGAATCATGATAGGAGTCACGGATTGGACAGGAGTGAAAGCACCTTGTGTCAGAGGTGAAAAGCCAACTGAGATAGTATACGCTATCTCTGTTTTCTTGGGAGGTCAAGTAGGGTATTCTTTAATGATATGACCATCATTTTTGCAAAAGTTGTAGAATTTTTGGGGACAATTTGTAGCAAAATGGCCAAATTCCTTACAACAGAAGCATTGAATAGTGCTCATATCCCTGTGTCTTGGCTTACCTTATGCTGATAGGCCATATGAATAGATGTAGATCGTCGTTATTCCATGGTGGTTTGAGTGAGAAGGCGTTGTTCTTCATGAAAAATATCATTAAGGCATGCATCCGAGAAGGGAACAAATTCTTAGTTCATCAGGTTGGATCTGGTGCCTTCAAATTCAGGTCTCAGTTTCATTAGAAACTAATCCCTTTGAGTAGTTTCATGAACAAATTGAACAGAGCTAAGACCTTCAGATGGTAAGCCAACATAAACTATATTAGTGTATTCAGTCCAAAGATTAGTGAATCTAGAGTAAAAATAAGAGATAGAAAGACTATCCTGTTGAAGAGTGCTCAATTCACGTTCAAGCTAAAACCGACGAGCAATGTTTTGTTAGCTATAGATTTTCTTTAGGTAAGTCCACATCTGAGCTACAATTTGAGAGGATCGAATATTTAAGATGATGTTAGGTTCGACATATCCTAAAATCCAAGCCATAACTTGAGCAGCTTTGACTTTCTAGTTGGTGTGCTGGTTTATGTCTTTGGTTTTGTTAGGAGCTAGGTTACTTCAATCAACATGTCCCCACAGCTCATTATCTTTGACAAAAATCTTGAAATGAAACGCCCAAGTAAAGTAGTTCTTACCATTGAAACGAATCATACAAACATTAGACTTATCTGAAGATATGAGGTCAAGAGAACTTTGATCAAGAATAACTGAGACTAAGAAACTTGAGAGCAAAAATAATTTAGAGTTGTAGATCTGATACCATGACAATTTAGAATCTTTTGAATAAAATCATGCGTCTTTTTGTCAAGAATTTCCCATTATATAGATAGAATTTACAAGCTAAGAAAGGAAAGAATACAAAAAGAAAGTACATGATGATCTTTAGCCCTCAGAAGCAGCTCACCTGCCATATATACATTGATCTAATTATAGCCTACAATTAGTATATCTCAATCAAGGAAAGAATAAATATGTATACCATACAAAGAATCTATTGGGATTAAATGTATAGGTATTTCTTTTGACACTCTATGCTCTAGGTTATATACAGCTAAATCAATAAGTTAAAGTCATTGGATTTAAACTAACAGACTTCCAGGATAGAAATGGATGAGCCTGGAAGCCTTGTTAAAAGAGATGGTATAAACCTAAAATGAGACGAGAGTTTAGCATGGCTGACAGTTCAAAATTACAGAGATTTGATTTTCAGCCACACCAAAATTATGTCAGGCCTATGAGTCACACGACTCAACTCATAAAGAACCACCCTCAAGATATCTTTCCTTGAATTAGCCTTTTAGTATAGAAACGAGTGAACCCAGGAGTTTCAACACCAAACCCTTTAATTGGAACTGACTAGCTTGTGGAAGCTACGACTCAAATCAATCCTCAAACATGAGTTCTCCACATAATTTTAAAATCCAGCCCGGCCTGGCAGGTTGACCCAGAACTCGGCCGACTCGGGGCTGGAACCGGGCCGAGTTGAAGAAAAAACAGGGGAAGAAAAACCAGTGTGACCCGGCTGACTCGGTTGACCTGACAAGACCCGATCAATACTCAGTTGCAAACTCGTTGACTTTTATTTTTTTTTATTAAAATGACGTCGTTTTGATTTTTTTTTTAAAAAAAATTGATCTAGTTGATCAGGTCAAAACTCAAAATTCGAGCCTTGAACCAGGTCGGGTCTTAAAACAATGGTACTCCATGTCCTTCAAAATTAAAAAAAAAAAGGGGTGCCATTTGTAGCAAATCCCAACCAAAGCTACAAAACCTATCTACCTATCTAAATTTCACAGAAGACTAGAGGACATGTAGAGGTAAAACTTGAAAGACAAGTACTTTCAGCCCAGCTTATGAGTTGCCCTCTTGCAAATCGTGTTGTATATCTGTGGGACCAAAGAATATTTGGCTATAATAAAATGCCTAAACTAGTTCCTATAATTACGTGCAGAATGTGTGTGTATATTACACACACACACACACAACAAAAATTTCAAATAAAAGGGAAGGGACATTGGCCTGACACTATAATAGCATTAATGCATTGCATGCATATTTGTCAGGTAGAACAATGAAAATGGCTACAGTAATATTAAAGGGTGTAATTTAATTTATTAGTATTTGAAATTATTTTTTAAAAATTATCAATTTAAATTTTATAAATTTTAAGATTATTAAAGATTTATATAATTATTAATTTTATAAGATTAATTAAAATATAAGGCTTCCCTTTCATATCAAGGCAGTGTTTCTTCCACATCCCTGCATCAACAGCACCGGGATGAAGAGATGAATATCAAAATAAAAGCTCACACACTTTAATGAAGTCAAAACGAGCAAGAGAACATTATAACAGTGATGCGTTTTATGAAATTTGGATGTTACCTTACACCGGTTATGAACTACTACACTCAAAAAACAAAGGAAAAAAAAAGAAAAAGAAAAAAAAAGAAACACACTCCTGGCGACAAATTCCAGATGTTAGTCTTACAATTATGGAGCAGTGAGAGAGAGAGAACAAGGGGACAAGAGATGGCCTGGAATTGATATCGACAAGAATATCAGATAAACAGGGTGGGACACAATAAACCAAATTTGCACATCTACAATGCTTTGTGTCGAATAATAACGATATGAATCCAAACCAATCCTTAAATTAACAGAAAAGGAGGAATTATTCCGAGCTTATTGAAGCAGAATTTGAATTAAGGAACTTTTCACAAGCACGGACTCGATGTTCCAAACGTGGGGGCCAAACAGGATTTAGAAGATTTGAAGAAAATATAATTAAGCTTGTTTTCTTCATATATTAACCTCACAAAACTGTTTGAAATCGATCAATTATCTAGTTTATTCAAATGCTTAATCTCGCCGGAACAAAGGGTCATTCACATCATGCTAGTGTCCATTGGATAACTCCCCAGAACTTGCAAGAATGTGGCAAACTCCTGTCAGAGAAGGACCATGTGAAGTTATTTATATGCAAATACTCCTGTAATAGGTTTGGGAAGAAAGCACACCTTCTGTGCATTCTCGTCAGCCATTGATGCTTCAAAATCTACATAGACAGATAGTCGAAGTATCTGCAGAGCAAGTATAAAAATAAATCAACCCAAAAGTTATAAAGGTCTGCTATGGATAGAAAACAGTATGAAGACGAAACAGAATCTAATTATCAACTAAGATATATAGGCAGTCTAGGATTAAATGTAGCTAAGTTCTTCAGTAAATTTACTTTGGAAGCCCACCGTTGCTATCATCAGATGTTCTCAAGGGCTGCTTCCACAAGGGACGCTCTCGATCTGGTTGGAAGAACCAATGAATTATGGGATAATACAGCCCAAAGCATTAACTGGAAATTGAGCTTCATAAGGATGGATATTTAACACGGGAAAAAGAAAAAAAATACTTTAAAAAGGTTGATTTGCGGAAGAGAAAAAACAGCAAGGGCCTTGAAAAAGCACTAAAGTACCCTCCTCCAGTCAAAAAACTATACTTGTCTGGATCTCAAGAAACAAACTTATTAGAAAAATTGTGTCAGGAGGAAACAGAAAATGACCTGGCAATTTAAAAGCTGATAGTTTTGCAACATGGAAGGATTAGCCTTGAAAGGCTTATCTGTGCCTGGAATTATTGGTTCCCTCACCAGCATAAGAAATCGTGTGACATTATCAGAATCGTCTTCTCAGAAGGAAGCCATGAGTGAAACAGCGCGCATGCCATATTCTGACCATACACCACAAGAATGCTTGCAATACAAACACTGAATATCTTGGGCTAATATATCCAGTCCATAGAGCAGCAGCAGAACTAACAACAGCTCCAGTGTTTTTGACATGCAACATGCTTCATGATCATAATGAACTCAACTCAGTAATAACAAACAGGCTGCAACATTGTGCTCCCTGTACAACGGCTCCAGTTTCTTTTAGTTTTTGACATGCAACTTGCTACATGATCATAATGAACTCAACTAGTAATAACAAACAGGCTGCAACATTGTGCTCCCTATACAATGTCAAATTGCACATAGGTTGCAATTTGAGGAAAATGAGCGAGGGATTATTTAAATTTCATTCAAGGTATTGAGAGTATCTTTACAAAAGGAAATATACTTTCTTTAATTAATTTGCAAGAAACCTTTTCTTATTGAATAACTTAGTAGTTGGTTCACTGCAAATGAATCTTGTATCAGGTGGTATAGACCTTAGGATTTGAGTTATGACACCTGAAACTCGATCATAAGATCTTAAGAGGATTTAAAACTCTCTAAATGCTGCAAATAAAGAACAAACTCAAAAGTATGAACATGTTATAAAGCTACAAGAAACTTATGGTCAAAAGCCGGAAAATACCATATCTAACCACGAGACTGGATTTGAGGTCTCTCTTATCAACAAGGCTATAAAAGTTACAGTTATCCGTGGATGAATCCAGCCCCAACAAAGGTCAACAATCTTCCTACAGTGAAGATTCTAACCAAAAGAGGTCAACAATCTTCCTACAGTGAAGATTCTAACCAAAAGACTTGCTCCTCCTGATATATGGAAAATTTCACTCTTACAAGGTATATAAACCTAGACATGATTTTTCAATTTTTGACAGAGATGATGTTTATAAATGGCTTTACAAATGCAATCACTACTTTAAGATATAAGAAGTTCATGATTGTGAAAAACTTAAATTAGCCTCGTATTACTTAGATAAGATGGCCCTTTTATTGGAAACAAAACTTCATGATGAAGAGTATGGGAAATCAAGAAGTGATCTGGGGTGAGTATATCGAAGCTTTGTGTAGTAGATTTAGAGATCAGTAGGATCCATTAGAGGAACTTAAAGATCTCAAATTGATATTTTAAATGCATCCCTTCAGGACTTTGACATCCTTTGGAATAAAGTAAAAATAAGTGAGAAACAAGCTCAAATGTTCTTTGTTGGAATATTAGAAGTAGAGATAAAAAAATCTTGTGAAAATATTCGAATCCAATAGCTTGACACAAGCCTATAACCTAGCAAGATTACAAGAAAATATGTTAGGTCCCAGCACAAATATTATAAAGGTTTTATTCGGGTGAGAACTGTACCACACTTTTTTCTGAAATTATATCTCCCTTCTTATTAAAGCTTTGGCTTTTTAAATAGCCAAAGTCAAGTACAAATAAAATTGAAATACAAAGGGAACAATAAAATCACTAATAACTTGGAATTAATTAGGATGTAACTGATGGCCATAAATGGTACTATAACTGGTGTAACCCCTCCTTCCATTACTCCTTGATAGCCACAACTCATGTTTAATGGCTTCTTCTGTTATGCATGCATTCACTCACGTTCAGCTCATCCCAAATATTTGGGATTTGGTTTATGGCCCCTTTTAGAATGACGTGGACTCTGAGATTCTTCAAATCGTGGCTTAACAATACCTCCCCCACCAAGCAGAACCTTGTCCTCAAGGTTTATGTGTGGAAATTGCTCAAGCAACGACTTAGTTGGTTCCCATGTGGCCTCCTCTGCTAGTAGTCATTGCCATTGAATCAAGCTCTTCTCTTCAAATTTGTTTCCCTGTTTGACCCAACGAGTGTCCAAAATCTGTTGTGGTTCTAGTATAATTAGGCCTTCATTAGTCACTGGTGGTAATTCTGTAGACAGCACCACTAGGTCGCGCACATATTTCTTGAGTAGAGAGACGTGGAAGACCGAGTGAAAACGACTAGCCTTTGGTAGTTGAAGTTTGTAAGCAATCGCGCTGATTTTTTGAACTACTGGATAAGGGCCGTAAAATCGACTTTTAAGCTTTTGGTACACACATTTAAAAATCGATTGTTGTCGATAGGGGTGTAACTTGAGAAACACCATATCACCTACTGCAAAAGTCACCTCCTTCTTTTTTTGTCCGCTGTCTGCTTCATACAATTACTGGATTTCTCCAAATTTGTCTTTAGGTGACGTAGTAACTCATCTCTAGACATGAGATTCTTGTCCACCTCATGCACCGACGCATCACCACCCTGGTAATTGGGAAGGAGAGGAGGTAGTTGACCATACAATGCCTGAAATGGAGTCATTCTAGTAGAGGCATGGAATGTGGTATTATATCAGAGCTCAGCCCAAGGAATATAGGTGCTCCACTTGTGCGGCCATTGATGAACAAAGCAGTGAAGATATTGTTCGACACATCGATTTACCACCTTCATTTGGCCATTTGTTTGTGGATGATACGCAGAGCTGATTTTTAGTTGTGTACCTGACATGTGAAATAATTGTTACCAAAATTGGCTTATAAAGATGGGATCTCGATCGCTAATGATTGATTTAGGAATGACACGCAGCTTGATAATCCCTTCCACAAATCTTTTAGCTACTCCTTTTGCAGTAAATGGATGGGATAAAGGCAAGAAATGGGCGAATTTACTTAACATGTCAACCACTACTAAGATTTTATCTTTTTCATGGGAGGTTGGCAATCCTTCAACGAAGTCAAGAGTAATATCATCCCAAACTTGGCAAGGAATGGGTAAAGGTTGTAGGAGTCCAGCAGGGAAAAGTGTGTCTGTTTTCATTTTTTGGCATACTTCACAGCGCCGGACATATTCTTGGACATCTTGTTGCATCTTAGGCTAGTAAAATTGATAAGCTAGTCATTTGAATGTACATAAGACTCCAGAGTGCCCACCAATCTTGGTATTGTGTGCTTCATACAATAACTTGGTGCGTAGCAGTTCACATGTAGGAATTATCACTCTGTGTTTAACTAGCCACAATCCTTGGCGTTGTGAATATGGTCCATTGGGTTGAGTCTTGGCTACTCGCTCTACTGACTGAATGTACTTATTCCTATTATATGCTTCTTTAATTTCATCCCACAAGGTTACAGTGGCCAAGTGCAAATGATGAAGTGTGGGGTTGTTTGGCCTGCGGGAAAGTGCATCTGCAGCTGAGTTTTGACGGCCTATATGATAAATAATTTCATAGTCATAACCCAGTAGTTTGGCTACCCACTTTTGTTATTCTGGTGTTACTATTCGTTGATCTAGGAGATACTTTAAGCTATACTTGTCGGTTTCAAGGAAGAATTTTCTTCTTAGTAAATAAGGACACCATAAACGGATGGCTTCTACAATTGCAAGCATTTCTCTGGCATATGTTGACCAAGATTTTTTTGTGACTCCCAGTGCACGACTCATGTAGGCGATGGGTTTGCCTTGTTGTCTTAGAATTGCATCAATGCCGTCTCCTGAAGCATCTGTTTCAATTATGAAAGAATCATTGAAATTAAGCATGGCTAAAGTGGGAGTGGTTGTCATGGCTTGCTTGAGAGCGAAGAAGGCTGCCTCTGCCTCATCATGCCATCCAAATTTCTCCTTCTTTAATAAATTGGTAAGGGGTCGAGTGATGATGCTGTAAATTTGGATGAACTTCCTGTAGTAACCTGTTAATCTTAAAAAGCCACGCAATTTAGAAATATTAGTAAGTCGAGGCCATGCAAGCATGGTTGTAATTTTTTTGTCATCAACTTTCACTCCTTGCGGTGTAATGATATGCCCCAGATACTCCAATTCTTGTTGGTTGATAACACATTTGCTAGCTTTAGCAAAAAACTGATGTTGTCTTAAAATCTGCAGAGTTTGTGCAATGTGTTCCACATGTTTGTCCCATGTAGATAGATGAGGATATCATCGAAGAAAACTAGAATGAATTTTCGAAGGTGAGGTCGAAAAATAGTGTTCATGATGGCCTGAAATGTGGAGGGTGCATTACATAGGCCAAAAGGTATAACGAGGTATTCATAATGGCCATTGTGAGTACAAAAAGCAGTCTTAGAAATATCAGAAGGATTGACCCTTACTTGGTGATATCCAGCTCGTAAATCCAGCTTCGTAAAATATGCAGCTCTATATAGTTCGTCAAGCATATCCTCCACTATTGGAATGGGGAATCAGTCCTTGATTGCATTATTTAGTGCATGATAATCCGTGCAAAATCTCCAACTACCATCCTTTTTTCATACAAGTAACACTGGTGAAGAAAAAGGACTAGTGCTAGTACATATATGTCTTGATTTCAGCATATCCTGCACTTGTTTTTCAATTTCTTCTTTCTGAAAGTGAGCATATCTGTAGGGCTGTACATTAACTGGCTCAGTGCCTTCCTTAAGTGCAATGCAGTGGGAAACCTCGCGTATAGGTGGTAAGCATGAGGGTTCTTGGAATATGTCCTGATACTCCTCTATTACCTGTTGTATGTCTTGATTGCCATTGTCTGTATTCTGAATTTTGTCCTCTGTGGTTGAAAGGAAACATACTACAAATATCATTTGTTGCTGTCGACAATCTTTTGAGACTTGTTTTAAAGTAGCCTCTTGAATAGATTGCTCGCCCAATCCTTGCAACCTTCGAGCTTGATTATTCCAAATGAAGTCCATAGTTAAGTCTTTCCAATTACAAACCACTGATCCCAACAATTTTAACCATTGAATGCCCATCACTAGATCAAACCCTGATAATGGCAGAGAGAAGAGGGTGAGATAAAATTCAGTGCCTTGTAAATTCACGGGTACCTTATCAAATTGTCCTTGGCAATGTAGACGTTGGCCATTAGCAACTCGAACAATGAACGGTTTGGTTGGTTTTATTGGTAGATGTAGCATGTTTGCTAAGCGATCACTGATGAAGTTGTGTGTGGATCCACTGTCTATCAACACCATCACCGTGTGAGAGCCCACCTTCGCTGTCACTCGCATTGTTCTTGGGGCGGTCCAACCTATTAATGCATGTAGAGTGATTTCAGGTTCCAATTCTGGTTCGCGTACCTCTCCTGTATCTTCCCCTTGTACAAACCTCCTGGTTTGTGGATAAGTAATATCTTCATAGGACATATTACTAGCATCTGTGTAACCTTCCAAGAGTAATAACTGAGGTTGTTGACATTTATGCCCGGCCGTAAACCTTTCATTACAATTGAAACAAAGGCCTTGCACTCTTTTTCTTTGCATCTCCTCCCATGAAAAACGCCTAAGTGGAGCAGACAGATTAACAGGAGTTACCCAATTGGGTGGTGGAAGAGCTAGAGGAGTTTTTGGAGGTGGTGGTCATATGAATCGCCTTTGTCTTGTAAGTTGCTCGTCTCTCATTCTTGCTAAATTAATGACCTCCTTGAGGGATTGTGGTTTAAACATCCGAATCTTTAGAAATCTCTATCTTCAGACCCCCCATGAATGTTCCCACTAATGCTTTCTGTGTCCAACCCTGTACCTTATTTCCGAGCTTCTCAAACTCCCGTTGATAATCCCTCAATGTCCTTGCTTGTTTGATTTTGAGAGAGCTTTATCAAAATCTTCACAGCCTGATGGTCCGAAACGAGCCCATAACTCTTCTTGAAATTTTTCCTATAAAATCACTTGCCCTTCTCCCTGCAACATCCTTCGAAGCCATTGCCACCACTGGTTGGCCTCCCATTCAAGGTGGTAAGCAGCCATGGCTACCTTTTGGTTTTTAACTGTGCGCAAGTATTCAAAGAATTGTTCCATACGATTGAACCATTCGGTTGGGGCATCCCCTGAAAATCATGGAAAGTCTAGTTTTGCTGTTTTGGAGGAGATAATCTGTCGACCCCCATTGTTGCCTTCTCTATGATAATTGTTGCGGTTAGGATTCTCTTGATTTGTGCTCAACATATTGGAAAGTCGATTAGGAGTTTCTTCCAAATGTTGGAGTTATCATTCATTCCCAACTCCATTCTCTGAAGACCATCTTGAACTATCCCTAGTCCAGATTCTAGGTGCTCAATACGCTCCTTGTTGGTTCCCATAACCTGCTTTGATACCAATGTTAGGTCCCAGCATAAATATTATGAAGGTTCTCTTCGGGTGAGAACTGTACCACACTGTTTTACTGAAAATATATCTCCCTTCTTATTAAAGCTTTGGCTGCTTAAATAGCCAAAGTCAAGTACAAATAAAACTAAAATACAAAGGGAACAATAAAACTGAAATACAAAGGGAACAATAAAACCACTAATAACTTGGAATTAATTAGGATGTAACTGACGGCCATAAATGGTGCTATAACTGGTGTAACCCCTCCTTCCATTACTCCTTGCTAGCTATGACCCATGTTTAATGGCTTCTTCTATTATGCATGCGTTCACTCACATTCAGCTCATCCTAAATATTTAGGATTTGGTTTATGGCCCCTCTTATAATGATGTGGACTCTGAGATTCTTCAGATCATGGCTTAACAAAATATACTCTCACTTATAAAAGATCCCTTCTCAAATCCCCTAAACAATCACCTCAGACTATAACTTAAACCAATTCATCTCTCTCGCAAGATCACTATCAGAGTTCACTTACCCTGACTATGCATTTTCCTAAGCTAATACAACCTAATGTATCCACTAACCCAGACTATCGTTTCACTAGTAAAATACCCATTAGAGCAACCAAATCCATCAATAACAAAAAAACTAAAAGAGAGAAGAGCTAAAAGGTTATGTCTTATGTGTGATGAATGATTTGCACCTGATCATAGGTGTAAAAACAAAAAGCTATATTCCTTATGCCTCATTGATGATGAGGAAGATATAGAAGATGAAGAAATCAAAGAAGTAAAAGTTATAGAAGACAATGTTACTTGCCATATATCTAGTTAGGTTACAAACTATCAGGTCTGAAAAGCTTAACAGCCTAATAAACAACCCCCCATCAAGTAGCTGAGATTAAGTTATGTAGTTTGAGAATTATAGGGAAGGATGATAATGTTTCTTATTCCATGACTCCAACTCTTTCTCTTAATGAGAAAGGCAATCCTATTTTGAAGACACTATTGGACTTTTACAAATAAGTGTTTCAAGAACCAAAAGTGTAAACACAAAAAAAAAGGAGAGAAGTAAAACTGAAATGACTCCACCATTGCTGTCGATTTCTGAATCGACAGCAACTCAATTTCTGGCTACCGATTTCTGAATCGACAGCAACATAGCTTTTGGCTGTCTATTTATGAATCGACAGCGACCTTGTTTTTGGCTGCCAATTTCTGAATCAACAACAACATTGTAAAACCTAACAAAAAAATTGGTGTTGGACCAATCTATCCTAGGGGAAAAGGGGAATGGAAACCAGCTCAAGGATAACCCAAAAAAGGGATTAGGACAACCTTGGTGCAATGTCCAAACACCCCCTTTTGCATTTAAAAGGGGTATAAATGCAGCAAAGAGAGAGAGAGGAGCACTCTTCCCCAAACAAGCTGCATGCTCTTGTCCCCTTCCCTCTTCCCAAAAGGAGTTGCTTTTTCTTTCCTCCTTCCCAAAAAGAACTCAACAACTCTGTTGCATATGCCTAGCAGCATACCCTTTCTTCTCTTCCCCTTTCCAAAGAAAAACTTAACCAAACCCCAACTGCATGTGCCCTCCTTAGGCATGAGAGAGAAGGGAGAGGGAGAGGAAGAGGGAGAGGGAAGGTTGAACAGTTAAAATCATGGAAAAGAGAGTGCCTAGGATTGGCTGGAAACAACCAGTAGAGGAAGAAGGGCAGAAAATCGAGACTTGAGGGAAGAACCATACCACCAAGACCTGCTCAAAGACTGTCTAAAAACATGAGGTAAGAGCCATATCCTTCTTTTGGCTGGCTGTTACCTTAGATTTCAGACAAAAAGGAAAGGGAAGAAAACTTGAAAATGGAAGGGGTGGTGTTCTTGCACCTTAACTCAAGGAATCTTGACTAAATTGACAGACCTATATAGAATAAAAGATACACATGCACATAACCTTACTCAAGAAACATGAATGATTTTGAATGCATGAACCTAGGGGAGGGTCGACCATGGTGAAGGCTAGACAGAATACGAATTAAAGTGACAAAATGCATGGATGATGATCTTGTGAGACTCTTAGGAACATTTTTGAATACAAAACAGAATCATACTTGTGTTGACGATGTAAATTCTGCATATTTGATTAATGAAATAATATGGAGAAGTGGTGGAAAGATGTTAAGTGCAAATTGTGTTATTAATGAACCTTGAAAGCATGCTGCATTTGAAACAGGAACCACACCATATAATGCTTCGGTTTTGTTTGTTTAATGAATGAACATGTGTAATTGTGAATCAAGAGAATGAATTGTGAATTGTGATTATACTTGTGAGAAATATGATGATTTGCATGTGTAGCTAAGTGTAATGGGCAACAATGTCCAGCCATAAGGATTAAGGGAACAATGAAAGAATTCGTCGTGACGAACATCTTAAGGGAATTAAGTTCGTAACAAAAAATGAACACTTATGAATTATGAAATTTCTAGTGGTGGTGTTGATGTATTACCATAATGTAAGTGAAAACATGGAATGAATGGATTTAGAAAAACCTTGTTAAATGAACTTGTGTTGTCCACAGCGAACTAGTGTTCGCTACCGCAAACTATGTTGTCTGTAGAGAATCAACATTTGTTGCCAAAGTTATGTTGTCTGTAGTGAACTAGTGTTCGTTGTTGAAATGTGTATTTCAGAGCAAATCAAGTGTTCACTCCTGAATTTGTGTCGTTTGCAGCAAATCATGTGTTCACTGATGAATTTTTGTTGTTCGCTGATGAATTATTGTTGTTCGCTGATGAATTATTGTTGTCCGCAGCGAATCATGTGTTCGTTGCTGAGTTTGTGTATTTTGCTGCGAATCAGGTATTTGCTTTCGAATTTGAGTTGTCGGCAACGAATCAGGTATTGGCTGTAAAATAATGTATTCCGCAGCGAATCAGGTGTTCGTTGCTGATTTGTGTTGTCCGTAATGAATCATGTGTTCGCTGCCGAGTTTGTGTTGTCTGTAGCGAATCAGGTTTCAACTGCTACATTGTGTATTTCCTTAGCGAATCAGGTGTTTGCTGTCAAATTATGTATTCCGTAGCGATTCACGTGTTTGGTGCTGAATTTGTGTTGTCAGCAGCAAATTAGGTGTTTATTGTCGAATTGTGTTGTTTGCAATGAATCACGTGTTCGCTATCGACCTTGTGTTGTCTGTAGCGAATCAGGTGTTCATTGTCGAATTGTGTATTCCGTAGCGATTTACGTGTTCACTGCTAAATTTGTCTTGTCCACAATGAATCAGGTGTTCGCTATCGAATTGTGTATTTCACATTGATTCCCGTGTTTATTGCTGAATTTATATTGCACGCAGCGAATCAGGTGTTCGCTATCGAACTATGTATTCCGTAGTGAATTAGGTGTTCACTGCCAAACTTGTGTTGTCTGCAGCGAATCAGGTGTTCATTGTTTAATTGTGTATTCCGCAGCGAATCACGTGTTCACTATCGACCTTGTGTTGTCCGCAGCAAATCACGTGTTCACTATCGACCTTGTGTTGTCTGTAGCGAATCAGGTGTTCACTGTCGAATTGTGTATTCCGCAGCGATTCACGTGTTCGCTAACAAATTTGTGTTGTTCGCAGCGAATCAGGTGTTCGCTATCGAATTGTGTATTTTGCAGCGATTCACGTGTTCGCTGCAGAATCTGTATTGTATGCAGCGAATTTGGTGTTCGCTGTTGAATTGTGTATTCCCCAGCAAATCAGGTGTTCGCTGCCAAACTTGTGTTGTCCGCAGCAAATCAAGTCAGGTGTTCACTGCAGAATTTGTGTTGTCCATTGAATCAAATCAGGTGTTCACTACTGAATTTGTATCGTCCATAGCAAATCAGTTATTCAATGCTGAATTGTGTATTCCACAGCGAATGAAGTGTTCGCTATTGAATCTGTGTTGTACGCAACGAATCAGGTGTTCGTTGTTGAACTGTGTATTCCATAGCGAATCAGGTGTTCGTTGTCGAACTTGTGTTGTCCGCAGCGAATCGAATTAGGTGTTCACTGCCGAATTTGTATTGTCCATAGCAAATCAAGTGTTTGCTGTTGAATCTGTGTTGTACGCAATGAATAAGTTGTTCGTTGTTGAACTGTGTATTCCGTAGCGAATCAGGTGTTCGTTGTCGAGCTTGTGTTTTTCGCAGCTAATCGAATCAGTTGCTCACTACCAAATTTGTATCATCCATAGCGAATCAAGTGTTCGCTGTCGAATCTATATTGTACGCAACGAATCAGGTGTTCACTGTCGAATTGTGTAGTCCGTAGCAAATCAGGTGTTTGTTGTTGAACTGTGTATCTTGTAGCGAATCAGGTGTTCGTTGTCGAACTTGTGTTGTTTGACTCGAATCAGGTGTTCGCTGTCGAATTTTTGTCATCCGCAATGAATCAAGTGTTCGATGTCGAATTGTGTATTCTGCAACGAATTAACGATTCACTACCGAATCTGTGTTGTATGCAACGAATCAAGTTTTTACTGCCGAATTGTGTTGTCCACAACGAATCATGTGTTTGCTGTCGACTTTGTGTTGTCTGCAATGAATCAGGTTTTCGCTGCCAAATTGTGTATTTCGTTGCGATTCACGTGTTCGCTGCCGAATTTGTGTTTTCTGCAACGAATTAGGTGTTCGCTGCTGAATTATGTTGTCCGCAGCGAATCAAGTGTTCACTGCTGAATTTTTATTATCTACAGCGAATCAAGTTTTTGTTGCCGAATTGGGTTGTCCGCAGTGAATCAGGTGTTCATTGTTGAATTATGTATTCCGTAGCGAATCAGGTGCTCGCTTCCAAATTTGTGTCATTCAGCATCGAATCATTCGCAGCGAACCAAGTGTTCGATGCCGAATTGTGTATTCCACAATCAATCAGGTGTTCGCTGTCAAACTATGTATTCCGCAAAGAATTAGGTGTGCCCTACCAAACTTGTGTTGTCTGCAACGAATCAGGTGTTCGCTTTCGAATTGTGCATTCCGCAGCGAATCAGGTGTTCGTTGCCGAACTTCTGTTGTCTGCGCCAAATCAGGTTTTCAATGCTGAATTATGTTGTTCGTAGCAAATCAGGTTTTGCTGTTGAAGTTGTGTTGTCTGTAGCGAATCTGCATTTGCTGTCGGAGTTGTGCTGTTTGTTGCAGAAGTGTGATTCGCTGCCAAAATCGAGTTGCCTGCATTGAATTAGCATTCGCTGCCAAAAGCATGTTGGCTGTAGCAAAGTAGCATTTGCTGCTGAAATTGGTACATGCAACGAAACAGTTTGCTACCGAATTGTGTGGCTGACAGCAAAACAGTTTTCGCTGTCGAAGTGTATGGCCTGTAGCGAACTAGTTTTCACTAACAAACTATACGGCCTATAGTGAATTAGTTTTCGCTGCTAAATTGTGTGGCCATCAGCGAATCGGTTTCGCTACCAATTTTCTATCAAAAAACTGAGTAATTAAATTTTGTTTTCTATATATATTCACGGTCTTCGTATTAAAATCTACCAAAATTTTGATGGAGTCTCCCCTATTCCTGAAGGTTCTATGTTATCGACATGTAACCTGTTTACACTTCTAATGACTCGCATCTCATAACTCAAATCCCAATCCAATCATCCTGGGTTTCAAACCTACAAATATTATCACACCTATCAACCACATTATTTATGATATACATTACATAACAAAATATCATTATGGATGAATAAAAATATAAATACACATAGTTATATGAACTATAGAGTTAAGTTCATTTAATCAAGTTTAAACATTAATTATACAAATTAAGGTATACAGACATTTTCATGTTTACAAAATACAGGGAGGGTATGCTCCCTAGAACCTAGATTATAAGAAAGGAACATAAGCTACAATCTACTCTTATAGTGCATGCGATGGTCTTGAAACAAAATACATATTATTTAAACATGAATATCACAATAAATAACAACACGAATATCTAGCAATTTAAAAAGGATAACATGCATTCATATTTTGTTCATTTCTCCCTTCTGGTTTTCATTAGAATCTCTTCCTTGTTCAACTATTAATAATCGTTCCCTCTCCCATTATCAACTTCCATTTCAGATTTTATAAGATCAATCATGATTATTCTGCTTAACACATTACGATACCAATTTCACTGGTATCATCATCATCACCCCGTAGGAGTCTACCCCCTTACCCGAGATCGTAACATACACTAAATGTATGCTAGCCAATACATGGTGATCCCCTTACCTGGGATCCTAACATATACTAAATGTATGCCAGTTCACGCCCCAAATCACACTTCTCATATTTCCTTTGTCAGCGATAATTTCATCACTTGGCAATTCACACAACAACCTTTCACCTTGAATACACATATATTTAGTAATTCACATTTCACATTGGTAATAAATTAAATCATGGAATTTAACTAGAAAGTATAAGTGCGATTCACCTACCTGTAATAAAAGCTCTACTCGTGCTTCCCTACTGCTGCTGCTGCACCACGCCTGTGGTCTCTCCTGCAAATCATAGGTTTATCTCATAAATTTTCCTCACTCAAGGATGTGTTTTATAATAACCATATCAACAGCCAATAAGTCTTTCTTTCAGTCATTTCTTAATATTTAATGTTTTTCTCATTACACCCATTAATATTATCGTTCTTTGTCCAACCATAGTTATCATTCCTTTCTTTATATTTGAACTATTTCTGTTTAAATCTGGAACTGTTACTGTCTAGACTTTGAGTTGTTATTGTCCGACCTCTCCTCATATTTTTAACTATATCTAGAGTTATAGAACTCCATTTTAAGCAAGATTGGTCTCATTGGAAAGCTAATACATGGGGCTACAATTTCTTTGCAGGAAGGAGAACCCAGTTTTGCCCCTAAGATAGTCATAATTGCTTATCAACGAACCAGACCTACTACCCTACAGGGTCTATCATGACCCATAGCTGGAGTTTTATACCTCCAAATTTAGCAAGACCAATTTCCTTAGCTATTCAACATCCAAAACTATAATTTCTATGAGGAACTTGATCCTAATTCCTTCATCCTCCTACCCGAAATCCCTCTAAAAATCAAGAGATGAAATTGTCCAGATTCAACAACCTTTCCATTTACACATAACACATGAAGTTATTTAATTTAGCAACTAATACTTTTTCCTCAATTCAAGTCTAAGAACTCTAATCAATAATTCAACATCTAGACATCAATTCAACTCCCTCCTTTTCTTTCTAATGACAGCCGACCCTCCCCTTTTCTCTTTTTGTTCAATTTTTCTTATTAATACCTTGCCTACCAGTGTTTATTCTACTTATAACCCTTAATCTTGGATGGGTTCTTAAAATTTTGGTGTTTCTCTCTTGATTTGTAAAAATAGATACAAAAACTCCCTCTTTACTTTCTTTATAATAACTATAAATTTTTGGTGAGAAGATAAGTGTTTGTGCTCTATAATTATTCTTATTTGCATTTAGGCCCTATTTTCTTTAAGTGTATTCTTTTTGCCCCCACATCTTTTTTAGTTTAGTTTATTTTCTTTAATTTAATCCAGCCTTGATTTTTCTCAGGATTTACATTCTCCCCTCCTTAAAAAAATTTCATCCTCAAAATTCAAGTTATGTACCTATATCGGAGAATAAGTGCAGAAACTTCTCTTTCATCTCGGATTATCTTTCCCATGTTTCTTCTTCTATTCGAGAGTTTCTCCATAATACTTTTGTTGCACGTCACCCGCGTGGCGTCGGCTGGTGATTTTTCATTTTCTATTGCGTTGATTGGTTCGTTGGGAGTCGCCACCTAGTAATTGATTGAGGGCTACTAGGAAATCCGATGTACTGGTCCTGTTAGAGATTCATGGGTAAGGGAGTGGTTGTGGTTAGGGAAGGTATTAGCACCCCTAACGCACCCTATCAAGGTAAGCTGCTTCGTGACTTTGACGTGTTAAAGAAGTTTTAAAAATTTTATCTTTTCATCGGATATTAGAAATACAACTTATATGTATTATTACAATACAATGAAATCCAAAACAAATATTACATTAAACAATTTAAAAATTATAAAATAATCTAAAACAATTTGAAACAGTGTCAGACGGACTTCTGGAGTTGCCGGAACAGTGGCGGCGCGTGGATCCACGCACTGCTGCTAGATAACAAGGGAAACAGGGGAGTGGCCTGCTTTTTTGTTCTCTTCCCTCCCTAGCTGGCGGTGAGGATCCCAGTCACCTGCTAATCCAAGAAAACGCAACAAATGGTAGTTGATTTTAGTATTTTTTTTTCTTTGTTTTTCAGATTTGCTTAATCATGGATCTTCTTCTTCTCTTTTGCTTCAGATAACTGACGGCAAGGAGGAGGACCACGGGTTTGTGGCTGTTTGAAGGGGGAAGATCTGTTGCTGGTCGATTGGCGAGATCAGGAGAGAGGGAACACTGGAGGTGGCTGTTCATGGTGAGACAAAAAGAAGATTGGGAAGAAGACGGCGGGGGCTGCCGATGTCTTCATCCTGGTGAAGAAAGGAGATGCCGTGGGGGCTAGTCTCTTGGCTGGTTCTGGAGCTAGGAAAGAATGGAATGGTTGAGGGAGGTTGATGCTGGCTTTGTGTTGATGAGAGGGAGAGGGAACAATGTATGGGGTTGCTTTGGGTGCAGGGGAGAAGAAGATGGTGAGCCGAAAGGTTTTGGTGAATGCCTGGTTTTTTGGTTTAATGGAGGGGGGCGCCGCCGACTGGTTTGTGTGAGAAGGAGCAACCAAAGGGAAATGGCTGGGGGGTTTTGGTCTGTGTTGATGAATAGAGAGGAGCTAGCTCTCGGCTAAGGAAATGCGAGAGAGAGAGGATGGCTTGTGTGAAGGCTGGAGTGGGAGCGAGCAAGGAGATTAGTGTAAGGAAGAGAGATGGTCGAGGGGAGTGGCTGGTTTCGGGGAGAAAAGTCCCAACCAGGAAGGGGGCGACTGTTTGGTTAGATAGGTTTAGGGTTAGGTTTCCTTTTTTTTTTTATATATATATATTTTTCTTTCAAAATTACCCCCTCTTTTGTATGTCTTGAAGGCTACTATTTATAGGCAAAATGTTGTTTGGGCCTCAAAATTGGTCCCTCAACTTCTTCTTTTGTAAGTTTTGATTTTTTCTTATTTTTTTGGATTTTTCTTATCAACATCGTCTCGAATGAGGAAAATCGGTGACTTCTAAAAATAAGGTGTTAAAAGTCAAACGCATTCCCGAGGTCTTTGAAAATTTAAATTCTTTTGAGACAATGCTAAAAATGCTAAATCTCTCTTTGGTTTTTTTTTTTGTTAACTTGAGAACCCATCTGGCGACCTCCTTTAACCAAAACCAAAGAATGTGTGTAGCTCGGTCAACCTGAAATCCCATCTGGTGATTCCCTTTAACCAAAGCCACCTGAGATCCTATCTGGCGACCTCATTCAACTGGAACTAAAAAAATGTGTGTCTCGGTCAACTTGAAATCTCATCTGGCGATTTCCTTTAACCAAAGCCACCTGATATCCCATCTGGCGAGCTCATTCAACTGGAACTAAAAAAATATGTATAGCTTGGTCAACCTGAAATCCTATCTGGCGATTCCCTTTAACCAAAGTCACCTAAGATCCCATCTTACGACCTCATTCAACTAGAACTAAAAAATATATGTAGCTCAGTCAACCTGAAATCTCATCTGGCAATTTCCTTTAACCAAAGCTGCATGAGATCCCATTTGGCGACCTCATAAACCAAAACCAAAAAAATATGTGCAGCTCGGTCAACCTGAAATCCCATCTGGCGATTCCCTTTAACCAAAGCTACTTGAGATCCCATCTAGCGACCTCATTTAACCAAAACAAAAGAATGTGTAAAAAGTGGTCTCATTGTAATGGGTGACCTACCCAGGTGGAAATAATGTGAAAAACGGTCTCATATGATGGGTCACCTAGATGGAAAGAATGTGAAGTGCGGTCTTGTTGTAATGGGTGACCTATGTAGATGAAAAGAATGAAGTGGTCTCATTGTAACGAGTGACCTACCCAGATGAAAAAAATATGAAGTGCGGTCTCATTGTAATGGGTGACCTACCTAAAGAAAAAGGAAAGAGTGATCTCATTGTAATGGGTGACCTACCCAAGTGAAAGAATGGCCTCATTGTAATGGGTGACCTACCCAGGTAAAAAAAACATGAAGAATTGGTCGCGTTGTAATGGCTGACCTACCCAGAAAAATATTGGCGATGGCTCAAAGGCGCACTCGAAAGGAGGTAGGGTTAGAAAATGCACTACCTGAAGGCACGCTCAAAAGGAGGTAGGGTTAGAAAACACCCTACCCGAGATGATGGCTCAACGGTGCACACAAAAAGAGGTGAGGGCTCAAAGGCGCACTCTAGAAAAGCCAAACTATGTCGCAGTTTGCTGTTGTGATTTGTGTGGTCGCTTTTACTGGAGATTTTATCTTGTGATTAGATGGCTCAAGCTTGGTGCTTTTTATGGGCATACTTGCGTTGCTTGAAAGCTGAATGGGATTTGATCATATTGCTTGTATTTGCATTATTTGCTCACTTCGCCTCTAGCTTGATACGTGCTTGCCATTTTTCCTAGATATCAGATAAATTAGGGAGTATTATTTTTTTGCATCTATACCATAAATCATCAATGTTTTGCCATGTGGGTCATAATGTTTGCAAATATATGTTGTGCTCTAATGTGTCTAAAGGTTTTTGATATATATATATGTTGGAAAACAAATGTTCGTGTTTACTTAAAATCAATGTTTTGCTTATCCCTTTGAACATGCAGACCCAACAATTTCTGGGCATATACAGCACCAAGTGGTAGCGGCAGCAACTTGGAAAGACAACAGTTATCCAAAAGCAGGGATTTTTGCTACCTGTATCTGAATGTGAGTTCAATATCACCACTGCAATTGAGGGCTTAAAGGCGCACTGGAAATGAGATAGGGTTAGAAAACGCACTACCCAAGAGGTGATGGCTCAAAGACGCACTCGAAAGGAGGTAGGTTAGAAAATGCACTACCTGAGAAGTGAGGGCTTAAAGGCGCAATTGAAATGAGGTAGGGTTAGAAAATACACTACCTGAGAAATGGTGGCTCGAAGGCACACACAAAAGGAAATGGGGGCTCAAAGGCGCACTCGGAATGAGGTAGGGTTAGAAAACGCACTACCTAAAAGGTGATGATGAAGCACCGATCTGACACTATTGAAAATAATGCATCATGATCAATATGCATGTACACGTACATGAGAAATATAGGTCCCCATTTCTTTATGGTGTCTTTCTTTCCTCAAAAGTTGGAGTGTTGGTAGTAAACATTGATGGTTTTGTCTCTCTTGCTTACTCGAGTCATATCCTATGATCTTGACCTCTAGAAAGAACTTGATGTCATCATACTTCTTTGTCCTCCACCCTTAATCTCAAGGGTTGTCAATTTTGCCAGACATTTTTCTTAGGAAGGGAATCTTGAAGTCAGCCCTATCATGCATTTTTTTATTGCCCCTTAGCTTGATCATACCCCAAGTATTCAAATCAAGTTTGGGGATGAGGCTTTGTGAAGGAAGGTTTGACAAGGAGTTGTTTTCATGCATAAATTTTTGGAATTTCAAAGCTATTCCAGACACAGAAATCATTTTGACATCGATTCAAAACGAACTCATTCTGAAGAAATTCAAGTGATTCCTATTTAGAGGTTTTCAGAAGTGATGAAAACTCTTTCTGTTTTGCTTTTGGTGAACACTGTGAAGTGATGCTTGGTTGGTCAAAAATGGTTCAAATTTCAATTTAAGGGTTACAGAGAACCGATTTTCAAAGCATTTATTTTATTTGCATGAATAATGATTTGGTTCGTATAAGGAAGCACTGCCTCCCGATCCAGATTGCTTGCCTTTTATAAGAAAGGGCTTGATTAGACACGTAATGTAGGCTTGGGCTATTGGTTATAAGAAAATGATATTTGTAGGCTCAAAAGGTGTTTAAGGGATTTCAAAACTAAGGATCACTTGTGCGTGTTTCTTGATCTTTTATCATTTGAATGTGATGTGAACCTCGTGATCACGTGGTCACGCAACCCACAATCAAGATTGAGATCTGATCCCAGAAAGCCGAAATAGGTATGATAGGAGTGTGACACAATGGAAACCTGCCCCAAGGCACCAACACTATTGGAATGAGTAGAATGACGCCACGAAGCCAGTTAATCTTCGATAAGTCAGATTCAGTTCGTTCAAGAACTGAAGAATGCAAGAATCACTGTCACACGTTAAAACTGAAAAATTCAGAATAATAATCATCAAAGCTGCTGAAATTGTGGCTTACATGAGTTTAAATAGTTCTTGAAAAATTAACCCTAATGGACCTCTTATGTGGACATATATGAGGTCCACTCAAAACTGGCCTAAAACTCTAAATTGAAAAGCCCATAACCTAATCCAAACAAGCTTTGGACCCTAGCTCAAAACAAAGTTTTAATTAAGCCCAAGCATTAAAGAAAATAATAAAAATAACTAATCTGTCATTAAATACCACCAGCCCTTCTTTCCTTGTGTAGCTAGGATGAATAAGGAATCCTTATAAGAAAAGGATTCTGAAACATTAATACATCACTGCCACACTTGTAGATTATATTGCAGCTCATTAGAGATCCTTATGGAACTAGAAAATTCCCAAAACGAGCTGCCACATCCTTGTAGGAAAAGAATCCTAACCAAATAGGAAGTCCACAAGTCAAATGGAAGTAAATAACAAAATCCGTACAGCCTCCGTTGACTAGTATTGCGGTTCCTTCCCGAGCTCTGATTGACCTGAATTTTTAACCCAAGGTAGTAAGATATGTCTGGAGAGTCCACATAAAATATTAGCCTGATCCAACGGTCGGATTGAGAATTATGACTGTGGTCGTAAACCTGGATTGCTGTGCTTTTTACGCCAAAATCCGAATGTGATCTTACTTGGGTCGTATCACAGGGCTGAACCGTATATTAAATTTGGGCATATTTTGATACCGGCTTCTGGAGGTTTTAATTGGATGATCAATTCTGCCGCAAACTGATCATACAAGGAGTTTGGGTTCTTAGAAATAAGAGAACGACCTATAAATTGATTTTTGGTGATTTCATTGTATTGTAATAATACATATTAAATTTGAGGTCATTTGGATATCAATTTCTTTAGGTTCCTGAACTGGGTCTTGTTTTGTCGTAACGGGTCTGTTTGGTGTTATCTTTTAAAACATTTTTTGTTTCTGTTTATTTCATTCATGCCATTACACTATCATTATATTTTGATATGTGGCTGTTGTTTGAGTCCTTTTCATCACTTTTCAGATTTGTTTGTTTTTTTCCGATAAGTTCTGGTCCAAACAAAAGTCAGATTCGTAATCTCGAATCTAAATCAGAGTTCTTCCTCTTATAGACTCTATTCTTTTCGTCATCTTCTTATTTTTTTCCCCTATCTGTGTCATGTATTCACTAAGGGAGAGGGAACAGAGAAGGATTGTAGATCAACGATGCGAAAAACTAAGCCATGGTTTGGGGGTTCTAGAACGAGAAGTTGATAAGTGGAGAAGATTAGTCTATGATCTTGAAGCTTCATGGGAAAAAGAGGTACAACGCCAAAAGGATGAAAGACGAAGGAGAGTCGTTGTGGTTATCATTCAAAAGTATGTACGCGAGTCGTTAGTACGGCGTGCTTATTTGAAATTCTTGTCAGTCACTACTTCTATATAGTGTTGTTGGAGAAAGGTGTTAGCAATAAGGGGATTCCGAAGGCTTAAACAAGAGGCGACTGAAGTCACCATTAATCCTATTCAAGATTCGAGGGCGAATTTTCTTGGAGAGGGAGGGAGTGATACGGTTCAGCCCTATGATATGACCCAAGTAGGGTCAGATTCGGATTTTGGCGTAAAAAGCGTAACAGTCCAGGTTGACGGCAACAGTCATAATTCTCAATCCGACCGTTGGATCGGTCTAATATTTTATGTGGACTTTCCAGACATATCTTAATACCTTGGGTTAAAAATTCAGGTTAATCGGAGTTCGGGAAGGAGTCGCAATACTGGTCAACAGAGGCTGTATGGATTTTGTTATTTACTTCCATTTGACTTGCGGACTTCCTATTTGGTTAGGATTCTTTTCCTACAAGGATGTGGCAGCTCGTTTTGGAAATTTCCTAGTTCCACAAGATCTTTAATGAGCTGCAATATAATCTATAAGTGTAGCAATGATTTATTAATGTTTCGGAATCCTTTTCTTATAAGGATTCCTTATTCATCCTAGCTACACAAGGAAAGAAGGCTGGTGGTATTTAATGACAGATTAGTTATTTTTATTATTTTCTTTAATGTTTGGGCTTAATTAAAACTTTGTTTTGAGCTAGGGTCCAAGGCTTTTCAATTTAGGGTTTTGGGCCACTTTTGAGTGGACCTCATATAAGTCCACATAAGGGGTCCATTAGCGTTAATTTTTCAAGAACTATTTAAACTCATGTAAGCCAAAATTTCAGCAGCTTTGATGAATATTATTCTAAATTTTTCAGTTTTTATGTGTGAGAGTGATTCTTGCATTCTTCAGTTCTTGAACGAACTGAATCTGACTTATCGAAGATTAACTGGCTTCGTGGCGTCATTCTACTCATTCCAATAGTGTTGGTGCCTTGGGACAGGTTTTCATTGTGTCACACTCCTATTAGACCTATTTCAGCTTTCTGGGATCAGATCTCAATCTTGATTGTGGGTTGCATGACCACGTGATCACGAGGTTCGCATCACTTTGGTAGCCTCTTGTTTAAGCCTTCGGAATCCCCTTATTACTAACACCTGTCGCACCCCCTAAAAAACGAAAATTTGTTTTGCGACATTCGACTGACGACTTTCGTTTTGTTTTTGCTGCTTTGGTTCTTTGGAGTCGCCACCTAGTATTTTGGTCACTAGGAACCCTAACTGGTCTTTCAGAGATTCTAAGGCAAGGGACTGGTTGCGTAAAGGGAATGTATTAGCACCCCTAGTACGCCCTACCTAAGGTAAGCTGCTTGGTGTTTGGTTTGCTCTATAATCTATGGTGTTGGTGTTTTTTAGTCCCGTCAATTTATTCTGGATAGAAATCTAAGGAGATTCCATGTGCTTTGAAAACTCATTTTTCCCTTAGTATTTCAAGAGTTTGCGACTCGTAAATCGCAAAGAGAAGGAAGAAATCTAAGGAAAATCACAACGCTAAAAAAAAAAAAAAAAACTGCCTTACTATTTCATACTTTCGCGGCTCGTAAACCGTGGAGTAAAAAAAAATTAAAATTTTGAAATGTCCTCGATTATAATCAAGGCTTCTTTCAAGAATGTGTGTGGATTTATTACTCCCAATAATATTTTGGATATTCATCCTTTTAAGGATTTCTTTATCCAAACATTAGCGGTGAATAATAAATAAATTTCCTCCCCAAAAATAAGATTTTTATAGTTTTTGGAATATTGGTCAATACCCTTTGGAGTTTTACAAACATGTTGTAAAATCCAGAAATGCAAGAAAATAATTTGTGTTTAAGAAATCAATGCGAAAACACATTTTTAAAGCTTCCAATATATTTTTTTTGTAAAAGGAACATTCAAAACATGTTTGAGTATTGGCCGTATGCAACACGCAAGAAAACATTTTTTTTTTTTTTGTAAACATTTTTTTTTCGAAATCGGGTATTTTAATACTAAATTTGTATCTCCACAGTATAAAAATATAAACCAATATTAAGTCATAAAAAAAATGTGCGGAAAAATCAACAATATTTTTAAAGAATTTTAGATTTTTTTTAAAGCAAAGAAAACATTTTTTATCTTTGAAAATCTTGGATGTCTTGACAAAAACCGGGTATTTTAAATACTGGATTTGTATCTCCACAGTATAAAAATACAAACCAATGTATAAAACAAATATATTTATATGAAAAGAAAACAAACAATATTTTTTAAAATTTTTAGATTTTTTTTATTTTTTTTATTTTTTTAAAATATATATATATATATATATATATATATACATGCATAATATAATATAATAATATAATATAATTTAATAAATATATTAATATATTAAGTGGGCTGGGCCGGCCCAACTAAACTGGGCCGGACTCAGCCCCACAAATCTTGGGCCGGAAACGGCCCCAAAGGGATCGGGCCGACCCCGGCCCAACAAACATCCTCCCTTGGTCTGGGCCAGACCGGCCCAGACCACCGGGTTGGGCCAGAATCCTTTTGGCCCAACCACATGTTTCTAGGCCAGAATCCGTCTGGCCCAGAGAAGAAAAAAAAAAACGCAGCACGGGGGGGAATTATTTCCCCCCCCACCTCCTGCATGCAGAACGATTCTGCATGCAGGAGGCAAAAAAAAAACTCTTACAGTTTTTTTTTGAAAAGAAAATGTGCAGGGGGGAGCGTACCTGGCGCGGCGGAGACGGTGGCTTGCTGGCGGGGCTGCGGTGGAGGCGGTGGCAGAGTCCTAGCTCACGGACGGCGGCTCCTCACGGTGAAATTCCAAATGGCCCGGCGACGTCCTCTCGGCTCGTTGGCTTGGTTTTGGTTTCCTAAATTCCCTCCCGGCTTCAAACCTTCCCTTTGCTCTCGGTTATCTGGGTTTTCAGTGGCTCTCTCTCCTCGGCTGGGTTGTTTCTCTCTCTTCCTCTCTCTCTTCGTTTTTCTTTTAGTTTTCTTCGGGTTCCCTCCTCTTTTTTTTTTTTTTGTCCTCTGTTCTCTCTTTCGGTTCTCTATTTATAGAACCAATGAACGTGGCTTCACCGTGGAGCCAAGGAGCGGGGCGAGGAGCGGCTGTCCAGGCGGGCCTCCCTCGGCTTCGGCAGCGCGGCGGGTGGTCGGCCAGTGTCTTCTGTCGGTGGCCCACCGGCTTGGGACCTTGGTTGGTCGAGGGACCTGCAGAAAATAAATAATGCAAACTTTTCCTTCTTCCCCGCTGTAATGTTCGGGGGAAGAAGAAAGGTGAACAGTGCCGTTCAAAACGGCACCGTTCGCTCTTTTTTTTTATATATGCATGAAACGGCGTCGTTTTGGATAAAATTCGCCGTTTCATTTTTAAAAGAAGGCGCCAGAACATTTTTGAATCAGTCCTTAATTTATCATTTGTTCTATTAAGTCCTTCAATCGAGTCCTTCAATCAAGAATAAAATTCAATTGCGTCCCTGCCAAATTCGGTATGTCCCCATAGTTGGCCGCGTTTTCCACTTTGGTCCTTGGCCTCTAATTTATGCAATTTAGCCCTTAATTGATCAATAAACTTTCAATTTCTTCAATTAAGCCCCTGAATCAATTCCAAACAGCCCCCTCTATCTTTGTGCCTTCTCCAAATTGGTCCCTGGTTTCGGATTTTCACAATTAAGTCCCTAATTGGCCATTAAACTTCAATATTTATGCAATTAAGCCCCTGATTTGACCTAATAAATTCCTAAAAAATATATTTTGGCCCCAGAACTTAAATTTCTTCTAAATAAAGCCCAAATTGACTTAAAAATTAATTTTTCTTGCAATCAAATCTTCTATAAATTCAAATAAAAATCCAATTAAGTCCATAAACATTCAAATTTGGGCTTTTCTCCTCAAAATTCAAATTTTTCCTTCTCAATAGGGCTTTCATCCTTCAAGAATATACTGTCAAAAATTCGATCCTTGTATTTTTAAATTCCTTAACCAATTTTCTGACTGTTTTCTGAGCGCTTCTGCCTCCTGTTATTTTTTTCCAACCTCTTTTGGCTATTTATTTTATTTTTCATGGGGATCCAAAAATGGATTACAACAGATGCCCCCTCTTTATAATACTTACGGAGGGGTTTTGCGCAATAAGTGTTATAAAGATAAACCCAAAACGGAACTCCCGAAACCGATCTGGTCGAAGCTTAATTGATCTGAAACTTTGTATTTTGCAACAATCCTCCTTAGCCCAAAAACTATGATCAAAACTTAGTCATCTCGAGATCCTTATCCAGCGATCCTCTGAATTCTTACTTTAGTTTGATCAACATGGAAATCCATCCGAGATCCCATCTGGTGATCTCCTTTAACCTGGAATCCCATCTGGCGATTCCTTTACCAATACAAAAAAAAATGTGTGTGTGGTCTCATTATGATGGGTGACCTGCCCGAGTGGAAAAAGGAAGAGTTGTCTCATTCTTTGGGTGACTTACCCAGGGGGAGGAATGACCTCATTCTTATGGGTGACCTACCCAGGTAAAAAAAAGATGGAGAATGGTCTCATTCTTATGGGTGACCTACCCAAATGGAAAAAGAAAGAGTGGTCTCATTCTTTGGGTGACCTACCCAGGGGTAAGAATGGCCTCATTATTATGGGTGACCTACCCAGGTAAAAAAAAATGGAGAATGGTCTCATTCTTATGGGTGACCTACCCAGAAAAAATAATGGTCTCATTGTGATGGGTGACCTACCCAAGTGGAAAAAGGAAGAGTGGTCTCATTCTTTGGGTGACCTACCCAGGGGGAAGAATGGCCTCATTATTATGGGTGACCTACCCAGGTAAAAAAAAAAGATGGAGAATGGTCTCATTCTTATGGGTGACCTACCCAAATGGAAAAAGGAAGAGTGGTCTCATTCTTTGGGTGACCTACCCAAAGAAAAAGGAAAGAGTGGTCTCATTGTAATGGGTGACCTACCCAAATGGAAGAATGGTTTGATTGTAATGGGTGACCTACCCAAATAAAAACATGGAGAATTGGTCGCGTTGTAATGGGTGACCTACCCAGAAAAATGTTGGTGAGGGCTCAAAGGCGCCCTTGAAATGAGGTAGGGTTAGAAAACGCACTACCCGAGAGATGAGGGCTCAAACGGCAAACTTGAAAAGAGGTAGGGTTAAAAAACGCACTACCCAAGAAGTGAGGGCTCAAAAGCGCACTTGAAATGAGGTAGGGTTAGAAAACGCACTACCCAAGAAGTGAGGGCTCAAACATCGCACTCGAAATGAGGTAGGGTTTAGAAAACGCACTACCCGAGAAGTGAGGGCTCAAACGACGCACTCGAAAAGAGGTAGGGTTAGAAAACGCACTACCCAAAAAGTGAGGGCTCAAAGGCGCACTCGAAATGAGGTAGGGTTTAGAAAACGCACTACCCGAGAAGTGAGGGCTCAAACGGCGCACTCGAAAAGAGGTAGGGTTAGAAAACGCACTACCCAAAAAGTGAGGGCTCAAACGGCGCACTCGAAAAGAGGTAGGGTTAGAAAATGCACTACCTGAGAAATGGTGATGAAACCCCGATCTGACAAATGTTGAAAGCAATGTATTATGGTTAATATGCATGTATGTTTTTGTTACCTATCTTGGAAACATAGGTCCCCCTTTCGTCGTAAACTTCTTCGAGCTCTTGTTTCAAGCTTTTCTCATGAACCGAAATATACTTCATATCCTTTTAGTGAAGAGATCTATGGTTCCTTATGGGGCCCTTTCTTGCTCCATTGAGTTCTATGCTTTATTATTTTAAAAGGAAAAATTGGTTTTGTTCATGAAAAACTGAAACTTTTAATGCAATTAGCAATTCTTATAAAAGATGCTTTTTTTAGAAGCTTTTATTATGATACCCCTCTTGGGCTTGGGTTTACTATGGACCCTTATGTGCACTTCGTGCACCTTTTGCCCCCTAGTGTGATGTGCAACTATATGTCAAGCATATTTGATTTGGTTCTCTCCAATTGATGGAGTCATCTCCTTAGTCATGTTAAAAAAAAAGTTCTTTTAAGTAAAAGATTTCAAATGCTATGAGATCATATGTTTTTTTTTTATATATATATATAAAAAGACTCTTTACAAAGAGAATTCATGGCCGAAATTTATTTTATTGACTGGGAAATTACGAAATACATCAAGTGTAGTATTTCTTTACAGAGTCAGAATTCACAGGCCTAACTAGATCTTCTCCATCCATTCTAGACAGTAACAAAGCTCCTCTTGAGAATGCTTTCTTCACCACGTAAGGCCCCTCGTAGTTAGGTGCCCATTTACTCTGATCTTCTCCAGGTAAAGGTAATATTTTCTTTAGTACAAGATCTCCTTCGTGGAATCCTCGAGGTCGAACCTTCTTGTCATATGATTTAGCCATCCTTCTTTGGTAGAGTTGATGATGACAGATCGCGGCTATCCTCTTTTCACTGATCAGATTCAACTGTTCATATCTAACCTTTGCCCATTCTACCTCTTCCATCCCAGAGTCTAACAACACTCTCAATGATGGGATTTCCACTTCTAAAGGCATCACCGCCTCCATTCCATATACCAACATGTATGGGGTAGCTCCTGTTGAGGTTCGAACTGCGGTGCGATATGCATGAAGGGCAAATGGCAACATCTCATGCCAATCCTTATAGGTGACTACCATCTTCTGAATAATCTTTTTGACATTTTTATTAGCAGCTTCTACCGCACCATTCATCTTTGGTCTATATGGCGAAGAATTGGAATTCTTGATTTTCCATTTAGTGCAGAGCTCTATTATCATCTTGCCGTTGAAATTTTGGGCATTATCCGTTATAATCTTTTCTGGTGGACCATACCGACATATCAAATCTCTCTCAATAAATTTCTTCACCACTTTTTGCGTCACATGAGCAAATGACCCAGCTTCTACCCATTTTGTGAAGTAGTCGATAGCCACGAGAATAAACCTATGACCATTGCTGGCTTTTGGGTTTACCGGTCCAATCACATCAATTCCCCACATCGCGAAGGGCCATGGAGATGTTAAATTAAACAGAGGAGCTGGAGGAGCATTGATTTTGTCACTGTATACTTGGCACTTATGACATTTCCGGACATAATCGATACAATCCTTCTCTAATGTCATCCAGAAGTACCCGGCTCTTTGTATCTTCCTGGCCATCACATGTCCACTAGCATGAGTTGAGCAAATCCCTTCATGGACTTCCCGTACTGTACTTTTTGCCTCAAATTCATCCAAACATCTCAACAAAGTCTCGTCAGATGATTTCTTATACAAAATCTCCCCATCAAGATAAAAATCCATTGCCAACCTTCTCAAGATCTTCTTGTCAATTTTGGATGCCCCCATGGGATATGCCTGGTTTTGGATGAAATTCTTGATATCATAGTACCACGGGTTTCCATCCACTTCTCTTTCGACTGAGCAGCAATGAGCGGGGTTATTTCTGATATTGATGTGTACTGGTTGTACCTTATGCCCAAAGTCTATCTTGGTCATAGATGCTAGTGTGGCCAAAGCATCTGCAAACTGGTTCCCTTCCCTTCCCAGATGGGTGAACTCTATTTCCTCAAATTCTTTAGCCAGCTTAGACAGGTATTCTTGGTAAGGCCTTAACTTCTCTTCTTTGGTTTGCCATTCTCCTTTTACTTGGCAAATAATCAGCATTGAGTCTCCATACACATCTATCTTTTTTATGTTCATCTCTAAGGCAGCCTCTAAACCAAGAATGCAAGCTTCATACTCAGCCGTGTTATTGGTGCACCCGAACTGCAGCTTAACTGAAACCGGATATTGCTTCTTATCAGGAGAGATTATCACTGCACCCGCTCCGTTACCACATACATTTACAGCACCATCAAAGTACATAACCCACCAATCTGATTTCTCTTCCTCGATTGCAAACACATCTTCATCAGGAAAGTCAAAGTTTAACGGCTCATAATCTTCCATAGCATGGTCAGCCAGGTGATCAGCAGTAACACTCCCTTTCACGGCTTTCCTTGTCATATATACTATGTCATACTCAGCCAAAAGAACTTGCCATCTTGCAATTCGGCTAGATAGATAAGGCTTTTCACAAATGTACCTTAATGGGTCTAATTTGGAAATTAACCATGTAGTGTGATACAGCATATATTGACGTAATCTCTTTGTAGCCCATGCTAGTGCGCAACACAGCTTCTCAATCACGGTATACCTAGACTCATATTCCGTGAACTTCTTGCTTAGGTAATAAATGGCCCTTTCCTTCCTTCCGGTTTCATCATGTTGCCCAAGCACACATCCCATTGCTGTTTCGGTTACTGTTAGGTATAAAATCAATGGCCTTTCTGGTACGGGAGGAACAAGCAGAGGTGGATTTAGCAAGTACTGCTTGATTTTCTCAAAAGCTTTATCACACTCTTTATTCCATATTCCAGGGTTCTTCTTCCTCAACAAATGAAAGATCGGGTCACAAGTCGCGGTTAAATGGGATATAAACCGAGCGATGTAATTCAACCTTCCTAAGAAACCTCTCACCTCCTTCTCAATCTTGGGGGGTGGCATAGATTGAATAGCTTTTACTTTTTCAGGATCCACTTCTATCCCTTTGTCACTCACCACAAACCTAACAGCTTACCGGATTTCACCCCGAATGAACACTTTGCTGGGTTAAGCCTCAACTTATATTTCCTTAATCTTTCAAATAATTTCTTCAATATTTGGACATGATTCTCTCCCTCTTTGGATTTAGCAACCATGTCATCCACGTATACTTCAATCTCTTTGTGCATCATGTCGTGAAACAAAGTCACCATAGCCCTTTGGTAAGTGGCCCCAGCATTCTTTAAACCAAATGGCATGACTTTGTAGCAAAAGGTTCCCCATGGTGTTACAAAGGTTGTCTTCTCCCTATCCTCTGGCGCCATTCTTATCTGATTGTAGCCTGAAAACCCATCCATGAAGGAATATATGGAGCTGCATGCTGCATTATCAACTAACATATCTATGTGTGGTAAAGGGAAATTATCTTTAGGGCTAGCCCAGTTTAAGTCCCTAAAGTCCACGCAAACTCTGATTTTACCTTCCTTTTTGGGTACCACCACTATGTTTGACACCCATTGTGGATACTTCACTACTTCCAAAAAACCAGCGTCCCATTGTTTTTCAATTTCCGCCTTTACTTTGATTAAGATCTCCGGATGAGTTCTCCTTAACTTCTGCTTAATCGGCTTGCATCCTTCCATCAGTGGTATTCTATGTACTACCATGTCCGTATCCAAACCAGGCATATCCTCGTAGGACCAGGCAAAGACATCTACATAATCTTTGAGCAGTGCAATCAACTCTTCTTTTGCTTCAGGGGTGATCAAAGTCCCTATCTTCAGCTCTCGCTTGATTTCTTCATTGCCTACATTTATGGTTTCAAGTTCCTCTTTAACGGGCCTCCAAGCCTGTTCGTGTTGTTCTATTAATTTTGTGAATTCCCATATGTTTTCCTCCTCCCATTCCTCATCTTCTACAACCACTATGTATTCTTTAAATTTTGGCCATTCATTCTCAATGTAAAGTGCAGGTGTTGTTGTGGAGGATCCACTTTCAGGGTTCCTGAAAGCGGAGAGTGATGTGTAAATGCATAGTAAGACATCAAGATGAAATTTGAAAATGCATGATCTCATTAAAAACAAAAGATTGGCTCACAAACAAAATAAAATTCAATTGACATCTCGAGCCTCGATTGTCAATGAATAAAAAAAAAACAGAAAAAAAAAAAACAACATAGATAAAAATATAATCCCACAATCATTGTTGATTACATTTTAAAAACCAATGGAGCATCTTGGGTCTCCCAATTTCGGAACTTCTCCCCTTGGGCTAGCTTCCGAACAAAAGTCTTGACGGTGACTTCTTCCAAAGTGTGGATGGTTAATTGTGGCAGCTCTTCATCCCTCCTTTCGGATTCAATTTTCTCAGCAATGTCCTTGACTTGATAATCCTCCAAAGTGTTTATGTTCATTGAAGAAAGGTTCTGAAGGAGGTTTCCATGTACTCTATCAGGTTGCATCACATATGCGGCCCTTGGAAATGAAATCCTGATTGGAGGGATGTCTAAGTTTTTTTCTTCAAGCTTCCTTCCTTCAATCCTAACCATTCTCTTCTCCCTTCTTGCAACAGCAGCTCGTTTGTAATCCTCTTTCTTGGGCTTATATCCAAGCCCAAACCTCTGTTCTGCAGCCTTCAATTTGATTATATCCCTCCATTCAAATCTTCCTTGCTCAACGTCATATGGGAAAGGAATCTTGCTTTTCAAAAAGCTTTTAACGGCTATTTTGGTGGCTTTCGAGATTTCTGGCTTCCTCAACACAGAGTTCTCGGGCACCCACTCGGTATTCACAACCTCAAATGCATGAAGGTTTCCATCCCTACAATCTTCTGCTTCAATGAATGGAACCGCCACATTTCTTACCATTGCTATAGTTTCCTCAGCCTTAACAGTGACCAGGACACCATTGGCAATGTACTTCAAACATTGATGTAGCGAGGCGGTGACAGCTCCCGTGGAATGTATCCATGGCCTTCCTAACAACATGCTATAGGAAGGGTGGATATCCATCACTTGAAGGGTTACTAGAAAGACTTGTGGACCCACAGCTAGTTCTACCTCAATTGACCCTATCACTGGCCTTGGTGAGCCATCGTACGCCCTTGCTGTTATTACACTGGGTTGCATATGTGAGGGATCTACCGGCATTTCATCCAGCATGTGCCTTGGTAACACATTAAAGGCCGAGCCGTTATCGATGAGAACCTTACCGATGAGACAATCTTTGCATCGGACCGTGACATACAAAGGTTTGTTATGTCCAGTTCCTTCAGCGTCAAGTTCATCTTCCGTGAAATATAAGTAATTAGCAGCATGGATCCTCCCTACTAGATGCTCCATAGTCTTTTGTTCAATATCTTGGGGTACGTAGGCCTCATTCAGTACTTTTTGCAAAGCATTACGATGTGGCTCGGAGCTGAGTATTAATGACATGATGGAGATCTTAGCAGGGGTCTTCTTCAACTGATCCACTATACTGTACTCACTATGCTTCATTAATTTCAGGAACTCATTTGTTTCTTCCTCAGTCACCGGTTTATTCACCTCAAACTCTTTATCGAGGTCCAGCACTTCCTTGCCTTTAGCCTTTCTTTGTCTTTCTAGTTCTTCAGGTGTGAAACAACGACCACTCCGAGTTAGCCCACTTATCTCAGTTCGGAACAGCGGCAAAGGAGTTTCAATATTCGAGGTATAACCATAATCTCCAGGCATCACTCCATAGTCTACTTTGCTTGCATATGAGGGCCTAGTTAATACCAATTTTGAGCGACCATTAGTTGTTGATTGGATTCTACATTTCTCTTGATTCTCTATCATCTCTACCTTTTCATTGTCACTTACGACCTCAATCCTTAACTCTCCTAGAGTTAGCATTCTTGCAACCTTTTGATGAAATTCAATGCATTCATCAATGTGATGCCCTTTCTTTTTATGGAAAGGGCAAAAGTTACTTTCCCCTGTGCAGTACTCAGTCGTTTCTTCCAAATGTCCAGACTGCACCAACATTAAGTATAGCTTGGCCATGGTCACTTTCAACACCCTCTTTTTGCTACCAATCTCCATGGTATTCACTCCTCCCCTACTATCAACATGTTTAGGTAAAGGGTTTGAATTCTTATTAGGCGAATCCTCGAAAGTGACCCATCCCACTTTGATCAGCTGCAACACCTTTCTTTTAAAAGCAAAGCAAGACTCAATGCTATGGCCCGCGTGACCAGCATGGTATTCACAAGTCACCTCGGGGTTGTACCAGGCAGGGAAAGGTGGTTGCATAGGTGGTATGGGTATTGGAGCTATCTGCCCAATACTCAACAGCTTGGCATACAATTCTTTTAAGGTTATTGGCAAAGAAGGTAGTTGTTCTTCTGATGATTGGTTATCCTTTCTTTGGTAATTGCTGTGGTTATTTGCTGGGAATTTTATTTGATTGGGCTGGTTTGGAGTGGGGGGTTTGGAAAAGTTAATACTAGTGACTCGGGGGGTAGGTATTTGATAGTTTTTGCTTCTCCTTTCTAGGTTGTTCACCTCAATTTCTTTCTTCTTTCCAATGAAACCTCTCTTCTCTAGAGGTTCTGCAATTCTCCCACTTCGGATCCCTTGTTCAATCCTCTCAGCAATCCGCACGATATCATAGAAATGTTGTGTTGAACTACCCATAAGGTGTTCATAGTATGGAGCCCTAAAAGTATTGGCAAACAAAGTCACCATTTCTGTCTCTATTAGCGGAGGTTGCACATTGATAGCTTGGTCACGCCACCTTTGAGCATAAGCCCTCACGGACTCTTGGGTTCCTTTCTCCATGGTAATCAAACTGGTCCTATCAGGAGCAATCTCAAGATTAAACTTGTATTGCTTTAAGAAAGCATCTGCCAGGTCCGTCCACTTCTTGATCCTAATGTTGTCTAACCTCATATACCAACTGAGGGCCGATCCGGTCAGGCTATCCTGGAAGAAGTAAATTAACATTTTATCGTCGTGGATAACCTCTGCCATTTTGTTATAGTAGGAGCGGAGATGGGTCTTCGGGCATTCCATCCCAGTATACTTAACAAACTCTGGCACTCTGAACTTCTTTGGAATAACAATGTTAGGCACTAAACATACTTCAGCGGCCCTAATTGGGTCAAACAAATCATTTCCTTCAATTACCCTTAGCCTCTCTTCTAGTGCGGTCCACTTATCATCCCCCTCATGATTAGAGAATTTGAAGTCATGTGGATCTTCGTTTGTTAAATCCATTGTAATAGGGATTTGGATGGGCCGAGCAGGATTAGGACTTTGCTTAGTGGGTGTATTTGCCCCTATGTTTATAGGTGCGACAGGAATTTGAGCTGCTGCTGGTGCTTCATTAGGTTGAGTAGATGTTCCCTCTCCATCTCTGGCTCTTAATATTTGCTCTAACATACTGGTTAAGTGCGCCACATCATTCCGAACTCCTTCAAGTTCTCTTTGGTACTGAGCTTCTAGTTGTGACCTTCCTTCGTTTTCCATTCTTGTTCTTTGTCGAGTGTTGTGGATTCTAGGAGGGGGACCAATGTTTCTTAATCTGCAGATGTATGCATAGATGTATGAGAAAAATGTATGATTGTGATGGATGCATGATTGAAAAATGCATGTTTTATTGGGTATGGATGCAGCCCTTTTTTTTTTGTGAACGAATAACAGCCATCATATTATAAGCATTCTCTTGTCACATTGCTTTGATAGGAGTTCTGCCTTTCGAGTCGTTTGCTTGAATCATGTTCACCAAGAGACAGATTTTTTTTGCATAAGAAGATGGGTCAACGCCCTTTTCATTAACGCTTGGATAAAAATACATTTAGAAATAAAAGAAATACAACATGCTAATCCCTTTCGTCCCTAAATTCTTTAGCCAAAGGTAAGAAAGCAAAGCCGCGGTTCTCAATCTTCCCTAGAAAGGCATCAGTTTCAGCTAGGCTTCGGCGATAGCGAATGATGTCTCCTCCCACATTCCGCGCATTGATTCTAACAATTCAAGCATGTGCAGCAGCTTCGTCCATTTGCTCATCTGTTTTGGTCATTTTTTCTATGAGCAACATGTTGGTTCTGTTCAAAGCAGTGTTGTTGGCGTCGATTTGATCTTTGTGCTTTTCCATTGCTGCTAGCTTCTCGTCTAAATACTTCGACTTTTCACGTTCTTTGTCAAGCTTTATCCTCATAACTTTTATCTCATTCTTCTTGACCGCTAACTCTGTTTTAACATCCTCGAATCCTCCCCTTTCGCTTTCCAACTCCATATATTTCTTATTCAAATCCTCATACTTCCTAATCCTATCCATCGCTCGAATTGCACTTGCACAAATTTTTCTTGGTAATATTCTGCACTTTCTTGGCAATCGCTAAAGTCCATCTCCATTGCTTCAAGTTCAGAGCAACTTTGCATCCAATCCAAACTCAACCCTTTAAGCTCCTTCTCACTTCCTTCCCTAGCAATCTTCTCCTCAACCAACTTTAACTCCAGCTTTGTTATTTTCGCATCTCTAGACTGTATTTGCTCATCTAGAAATGTTCTTCTTTCATCCTCTTCTAGCATCATTTCTTCCAACATTGCCTTGTCTTTTCTGCTCTTGCTCAACTCTATTCTCAGTTTTTCCACTTGCCTTCTCAATTCCTCTTCATTGCTAACCCTCTTTCTCTTGATAGGCTCCTCTACAGTTTGAGAAGATTTGACTTCTACACAAGGCATGGCTGAAGCAGCTGAATCATCTTCAATGTTCACCCTTTTTCTCTTAATAGGCTCCGCTACAGCTTGAGGAGATTTAGCTTCTACGCAAGGCGTGGTTGAAGTAGCTGAGTCTCTCCATTTTACATATCCTTCGCTCACACTTGGATCTCTCAACCCTTCTATCTCCACCAACACTAGATGCTTCCAATCTTGTTTGATGATCTCTAAAACCTCTTCTGCCATGGGATCTTTGAACAAACCAGAGAATTGAGCGATTCCCATAGTCCTGGGAACGAACTGCATGCCCCCAAGTTGTCTTACCACTAAGGCAGGAGCATAACTCACATAACCCGTAATCCCCACCAATGGTACCCAATGCCTTTGTCCACAACTCATTAGGACCTTCACTATCGTTACCCATGGGGCCCTCCACTTAAACTCGCTATTAGGTAAACCTTCTAATTTATTAACCCAACCCTGGTTGTCTAGATCTCCCCATTCTTCTTCTTCTACCAACTTGAGGGGTTTTTGGGTGAACCACCAAAAATTATTGAAGACAGGTTTCTTTGTCTCGATATGGCTAACTATCCAAATATACAACAGTTGCGTGCAGCATCTCATTGCTCCTTTTCCGGCCCTCCTACAATGGTTAAGTGTCAAAATTGTTTCGGCTAAAATAGCAGCCACTGGATTGATTCGTGTATTCTCATACTCCACGTAAGCAGCAGCGGCCTCCAAACTCACTAAACCAATCTGACTTGGGAACAACACAAGGCCAAATATACCTAGGGCAATCAATCTCTCTTTTTCTACTCCTGACTTCTTTTCCAATTCTAGCATCCTCCATTTCAAACCGGTACCATTCTTTTCCGGAAACTTTTCCAAGTTGGAGATTCTAAGCAGTTTTGATAGTTCAGGGATGATCTTGTCGGATCTTAAAGGAGAATAAATCCGATACAGGTCGTTGGGAAACTCAGTCAACAATCTATATTCCTCAACCATGGGGCACAAGTCTATGCTTCCAAAGGAAAAACATCGGTAGTCTGGATCCCAAAAATGAACTAAAGCTCGCACAGCTGGGCTTAAGACTTCTACCTTTGCAATTTCCATCAAACGTCCGTATTTCCTAAAAAATGCATGTTTATCCACATTCTGAAAATGAGTCGTTAATTTGTTCACCTCATTCAATATGCAATTCAGGTTCTTGATTGGTGACATCTTCTTAGCATCGCTTCTAAGGCAGTCTCCTTCGGTCAATTGTGACAGTTCAGAATTTTTTCCATATTCTACGATGGAAGATTTAGTGATGATGGCCATTTCGTTCACAAATCCTGCAATTCAAAAATGCATGGGGTTTAGACTTGTTTTGATGCAAAAGATATATTGGAACATACACCCTAAAAATAGGTTCTAGTTCCTCTACGTGAGACATAGGGTAGGTTTACTACTGGGTCTCTAAAAGAGGGTTTCTTGCTGTTCCAGTGACCACCTTCGTAAAGGCAATATGGAGGTCTAGCAGATAGTGGGATGGTACGTGTACCAATCACAATCAGTCTAAACACTCAACAAAGAGTTGGGGTTTACACAAACTTAAACCTTGACTCAAGTCATAAGGCAAGCTGCTAGTCACCCACTTATTCTTAAAGTTACATGTGTGTGCACTCCAAAACATAATAATAATAATAAAGTGATGCATGACTATGCCAAAGATATATGCTAAAGCTTTTAAACAAAGCATCATAAGAAAACAAAAACCAATAACACATAGCATAAACAAACAAACAAATCAAGCTTAGTCCAAGGGTCCCCAGTGGAGTCGTCATTCTGTCGCACCCCCTAAAAAACGAAAATTTGTTTTGCGACATTCGACTGGCGACTTTTGTTTTGTTTTTGCTGCTTTGGTTTCTGTTTATTTCATTCATGCCATTACACTATCATCATATTTTGATATTTGGCTGTTGTTTGAGTCCTTTTCATCACTTTTCAGATTTGTTTGTTTTTTTCCGATAAGTTCTGGTCCAAACAAAAGTCAGATTCGTAATCTCGAATCTAAATCAAAGTTCTTCCTCTTATAGATTCTATTCTTTTCGTCGTCTTCTTGTTTTTTCCCCCTATATGTGTCATGTATTCACTAAGGGAGAGGGAACAGAGAAGGATTGTAGATCAAAGATGCGAAAAACTAAGCCATGGTTTGGGGGTTCTAGAACGAGAAGTTGATAAGTGGAGAAGATTAGTCTATGATCTTGAAGCTTCATGGGAAAAAGAGGTACAACGCCAAAAGGATGAAAGACGAAGGAGAGTCGTTGTGGTTATCATTCAAAAGTATGTACGCAAGTCGTTAGTACGGCGTGCTTATTTGAAATTCTTGTCAGTCACTACTTCTATATAGTGTTGTTGGAGAAAGGTGTTAGCAATAAGGGGATTCCGAAGGCTTAAACAAGAGGCGACTGAAGTCACCATTAATCCTATTGAAGATTTGAGGGCGAATCTTCTTGGAGAGGGAGGGAATGATACGGTTCAGCCCTATGATATGACCCAAGTAGGGTCAGATTCGGATTTTGGCATAAAAAGCATAACAGTCCAGGTTGACGGCAACAGTCATAATTCTCAATCCGACCGTTGGATCGGTCTAATATTTTATGTGGACTTTCCAGACATATCTTAATACCTTGGGTTAAAAATTCAGGTCAATCGGAGTTCGGGAAGGAGCCACAATACTGGTCAACAGAGGCTGTATGGATTTTGTTATTTACTTCCATTTGACTTGCGGACTTCCTATTTGGTTAGGATTCTTTTCCTACAAGGATGTGGCAGCTCGTTTTGGGAATTTCCTAGTTCCACAAGGATCTTTAATGAGCTGCAATATAATCTACAAGTGTGGTGGTGATTTATTAATGTTTCGGAATCCTTTTCTTATAAGGATTCCTTATTCATCCTAGCTACACAAGGAAAGAAGGGATGGTGGTATTTAATGACAGATTAGTTATTTTTATTATTTTCTTTAATGTTTGGGCTTAATTAAAACTTTGTTTTGAGCTAGGGTCCAAGGCTTTTCAATTTAGGGTTTTGGGCCACTTTTGAGTGGACCTCATATAAGTCCACATAAGGGGTCCATTAGCGTTAATTTTTCAAGAACTATTTAAACTCATGTAAGCCAAAATTTCAGCAGCTTTGATGAATATTATTCTAAATTTTTTAGTTTTTATGTGTGAGAGTGATTCTTGCATTCTTCAGTTCTTGAACGAACTGAATCTGACTTATCGAAGATTAACTGGCTTCGTGGCGTCATTCTACTCATTCCAATAGTGTTGGTGCCTTGGGACAGGTTTTCATTGTGTCACACTCCTATTAGACCTATTTCGGCTTTCCGGGATCAGATCTCAATCTTGATTGTGGGTTGCATGACCAGGTGATCACGAGGTTCACATCACTTTGGTAGCCTCTTGTTTAAGCCTTCGGAATCCCCTTATTACTAACACCTGTCGCACCCCCTAAAAAATGAAAATTTGTTTTGCGACATTCGACTGGCGACTTTCGTTTTGTTTCTGCTGCCTTGGTTCTTTGGAGTCGCCACCTAGTATTTTGGTCACTAGGAACTCTAACTGGTCTTTCAGAGATTCTAAGGCAAGGGACTGGTTGCGTAAAGGGAAGGTATTAGCACCCCTAGTACGCCCTACCTAAGGTAAGCTGCTTGGTGTTTGGTTTGCTCTATAATCTATGGTGTTGGTGTTTTTTAGTCCCGTCAATTTATTCTGGATAGAAATCTAAGGAGATTCCATGTGCTTTGAAAGCTCATTTTTCCCTTAGTATTTCAAGAGTTTGCGACTCGTAAATCGCAAAGAGAAGGAAGAAATCTAAGGAAAATCACAACGCTAAAAAAAAAAAAAAAAACTGCCTTAGTATTTCATACTTTCGCGGCTCGTAAACCGTGGAGTAAAAAAAAATTAAAATTTTGAAATGTCCTCGATTATAATCAAGGCTTCTTTCAAGAATGTGTGCGGATTTATTACTCCCAATAATATTTTGGATATTCATCCTTTTAAGGATTTCTTTATCCAAACATTAGCGGTGAATAATAAATAAATTTCCTCCCCAAAAATAAGATTTTTATAGTTTTTGGAATATTGGTCAATACCCTTTGGAGTTTTACAAACATGTTGTAAAATCCAGAAATGCAAGAAAATAATTTGTGTTTAAGAAATCAATGCGAAAACACATTTTTAAAGCTTCCAATATATTTTTTTTGTAAAAGGAACATTCAAAACATGTTAGAGTATTGGCCGTATGCAACACGCAAGAAAACTTTTTTTTTTTTTGTAAACATTTTTTTTTCGAAATCGGGTATTTTAATACTGAATTTGTATCTCCACAGTATAAAAATATAAACCAATATTAAGTCATAAAAAAAAAATGTGCGGAAAAATCAACAATATTTTTAAAGAATTTTAGATTTTTTTTAAAGCAAAGAAAACATTTTTTATCTTTGAAAATCTTGGATGTCTTGACGAAAACCGGGTATTTTAAATACTGGATTTGTATCTCCACAGTATAAAAATACAAACCAATGTATAAAACAAATATATTTATATGAAAAGAAAACAAACAATATTTTTTTAAATTTTTAGATTTTTTTTATTATATATATATTTTTAAAATATATATATATATATATATATATATAATATAATTTAATAAATATATTAATATATTAAGTGGGCTGGCCGGCCCAACTAAACTGGGTCGGACTCAGCCCCACAAATCTTGGGCCGGAATCGGCCCAAAAGGGATCGGGCCGACCCCGGCCCAACAAACATCCTCCCTTGGTCTGGGCCAGACCGGCCCAGACCACCGGGTTGGGCCACAATCCTTCTGGCCCAACCACATGTTTCTGGGCCAGAATCCGTCTGGCCCAGAGAAGAAAAAAAAAAAACGCAGCACGGGGGGGAATTATTTCCCCCCCACCTCCTGCATGCAGAACGATTCTGCATGCAGGAGGCAAAAAAAAAAACTCTTACAGTTTTTTTTTGAAAAGAAAATGTGCAGGGGGGAGCGTACCAGGCGCGGCGGAGACGGTGGCTTGCTGGCGGGGCTGCGGTGGAGGCTGTGGCAGAGTCCTAGCTCACGGACGGCGGCTCCTCACGGCGAAATTCCAAATGGCCCGGCGACGTCCTCTCAGCTCGTTGGCTTGGTTTTGGTTTCCTAAATTCCCTCCCGGCTTCAAACCTTCCCTTTGCTCTCGGTTATCTGGGTTTTCAGTGGCTCTCTCTCCTCGGCTGGGTTGTTTCTCTCTCTTCCTCTCTCTCTTCGTTTTTCTTTTAGTTTTCTTCGGGTTCCCTCCTTTTTTTTTTTTTTTTTGTCCTCTGTTCTCTCTTTCGGTTCTCTATTTATAGAACCAATGAATATGGCTTTACCGTGGAGCCAAGGAGCGGGGCGAGGAACGGCTGGTCTGGGAGCGGCTGTCCAGGCGGGCCTCCCTCGGCTTCGGCAGCGCGGCGGGTGGTCGGCCAGTGTCTTCTGTCGGTGGCCCACCGGCGTGGGACCTTGGTTGGTCGAGGGACCTGCAGAAAAATAAATAATGCAAACTTTTCCTTCTTCCCCGCTGTAATGTTCGGGGGAAGAAGAAAGGTGAACAGTGCCGTTCAAAACGGCACCGTTCGCTCTTTTTTTATATATATATGCATGAAACGGTGTTGTTTTGGATAAAACGCGCCGTTTCATTTTTTAAAAAAAAGCGCCAGAACATTTTTGAATCAGTCCTTAATTTATCATTTGTTCTATTAAGTCCTTCAATCGAGTCCTTCAATCAAGAATACAATTCAATTGCGTCCCTGCCAAATTCAGTTCGTCCCCATAGTTGGCCGCGTTTTCCACTTTGGTCCTTGGCCTCTAATTTATGCAATTTAGCCCTCAATTGATCAATAAACTTTCAATTTCTTCAATTAAGCCCCTGAATCAATTCCAAACAGCCCCCTCTATCTTTGTGCCTTCTCCAAATTGGTCCCTGGTTTCGGATTTTCACAATTAAGTCTCTAATTGGCCATTAAACTTCAATATTTATGCAATTAAGCCCCTGATTTGACCTAATAAATTCCTAAAAAATATATTTTAGCCCCAGAACTTAAATTTCTTCTAAATAAAGCCCAAATTGACTTAAAAATCAATTTTTCTTGCAATCAAATCTTCTATAAATTCAAATAAAAATCCAATTAAGTCCATAAACATTCAAATTTGGGCTTTTCTTCTCAAAATTCAAATTTTTCCTTCTCAATAGGGCTTTCATCCTTCAAGAATATACTGTCAAAAATTCGATCCTTATATTTTTAAATTCCTTAACCAATTTTCTGACTGTTTTCTGAGCGCTTCTGCCTCCTGTTATTTTTTTCCAATCTCTTTTGGCTATTTATTTTATTTTTCATGGGGACCCAAAAATGGGTTACAACAACACCTTTCTCCAACAACACTATATAGAAGTAGTGACTGACAAGAATTTCAAATAAGCATGCCGTACTAACCACTTGCGTACATACTTTTCAATTATAACCACAATGACTCTCCTTCATCTTTCATCCTTTTGGCATTGTACCTCTTTTTCCCATGAAGCTTGAAGATCATAAAATGATCTTCTACACTTATCAACTTCTCGTTCTAGAACCCCCAAACCATGGCTTAGTTTTTCGCATCGTTGATCTACAATCCTCCTCTATTCCCTCTCCCTTAGTGAATACATGACATAGATAGGGGGGAAAACGATGAAAAGAATAGAGTTTATAACAGGAAGAACACTGATTTAGATTCGAGTTTACGAATCTGACTTTTGTTTAGACCAAAACTTATCGGAAAAAAACAAACAAATATGAAGTGATGAAAATAACTCAAACAACAACCAAATATCAAAATATGATGATAGTATAATGGCCGGAATGAAATCAACAAAAACAAAACAAGTTTTGAAAGATAACACCAAACAGACCCGTTACGACAAAACAAGACCCAATTTAGGAACCTAAAGAAATCGATATCCAAATGACCTCAAATTTAATATGTAGTATTACAATACTATGAAAACACCAAAACTCAATTTATAGGTCGTTCTCTTATTTCTAGGTACCCAAACTCCTTGTATGATCAGTTTGCAGCAGAATTAAACCTCCAATTAAAACCTCCAGAAGCCGATATCAAAATAAGCCCAAATTTAATATATAGTGCTATATCATCCCCAATACACATAATATAAAGTTTTAATTGATTCTAAGGTGGTTTGCTTATGGTTCACTAATAGTAGTGTTTCTACGGCAGAATTGAACCTCGAATTAAAACCTCAAGAAACCAATATTAGAATAAGCCTAAATTTTACATTTGATGCAATCTCACCCCCAATAGACTGAATATGAAGTTTTAATTGATTCTGATGTGGTTTGGTTATGGTTCACCAAGAGTTGTGTTTCTGCGGCAAAAAGTGAATGATCCTTCAAATTTTAACTAATCCCTCTTTAACTCTCTTTGTTTGTTTTTTTTATATATATACTGATATGATTAGAGACAGTAACAAGATGAAATATAATTTTTTTTTTTTGCTTAGATGACGCAGACATGAAGAACAAGAAGATGGACGCAAACACTGAAAAACTTAAGGGAACGCTAAAAAAAAAAAGAACAAAAATAACAGAATGATATGATCTTGTTTCAGAGCCTAGCTCTGATACCAACTAATGCAAACCTCGTGATCACGTGGTCATGCAACCCACAATCAAGATTGAGATCTGATCCCGGAAAGCCGAATAGGTATGATAGGAGTGTGACACAATGGAAACCTGCCCCAAGGCACCAACACTATTGGAATGAGTAGAATGACTCCACGAAGTCAGTTAATCTTTGATAACTCAGATTCAATCCATTCAAGAACTGAAGAATGCAAGAATCACTCTCACACGTTAAAACTGAAAAATTCAGAATAATAATCATCAAAGCTGCCGAAATTGTGGCTTACATGAGTTTAAATAGTTCTTGAAAAATTAACCCAAATGGACCTCTTATGTGGACTTATATGTGGTCCACTCAAAACTGGCCCAAAACTCTAAATTGAAAAGCCCATAACTTGATCTAAATAAGCCTTGGACCCTAGCTCAAAACAAAGTTTTAATTAAGCCCAAACGTTAAAGAAAATAATAAAAATAACTAATCTGTCATTAAATACCACCAGCCCTTCTTTCCTTGTGTAGCTAGGATGAATAAGGAATCCTTATAAGAAAAGGATTCCGAAACATTAATGCATCACTGCCACACTTGTAGATTATATTACAGCTCATTAGAGATCCTTGTGGAACTAGAAAATTCCCAAAACGAGCTGCCACATCCTTGTAGGAAAGGAATCCTAACCAAATAGGAAGTCCACAAGTCAAATGGAAGTAAATAACAAAATATGTACAGCCTCCGTTGACTAGTATTGTGGTTCCTTCCCGAGCTCCGATTGACCTGAATTTTTAACCCAAGGTAGTAAGATATGTCTGGAGAGTCCATATAAAATATTAGCCCGATCCAACGGTCGGATTGAGAATTATGACTGTGGCCGTAAACCTGGATTGCTACGCTTTTTACGCCAAAATCCGAATGTGATCTTACTTAGGTCGTATCACAGGGCTGAACCATATCAGAATGTCTTTCCAAAATTGTCTATCGTGCCCCCCAGTGTTGGGCTTGGGCTTTTTCTCTTTGTTTTTGTTTTCTTCATATAGTTTTGAGCATCATCATATAATTTTATTTTATTTTTTGCTCAAAATTTTGGATCCTTTGGATTTTTTTCTTCATGCCCCCTAGCTTTGTTCGGGCACCTTTAAGTATTGAGAATTTTCTTTTATACCCCCCAGTGTTGCTTGGCATTTTCAATCATTAAAGTTATTATTATTTTTTTGCTATGTCTCTCAAACTTGCCCCTAATGTGGGGTATGATCCGAGAAAAGGTTATTTCTAAAAATATTACCAGGCTTAAAAGGGAACTACAAAGGATATATTTTAGCCTCGTGAAAATGATTATAAAAAATAGGCTTTCCTCATTTCAAACTCATGGTGTTTTTCTGTGTTTTTTTTTTTTTTATGTTTTCAAAGTGTATGGTTACCTTTCTAAGGAATCACCTGAATTTCCAGAATTTATTTGTTTAGGACAAACATCAACATGATTTCTGTTTTTGTACTAAACTTTGAATTTTCAAAAATCCTCATGTGCGATCATGTATAGTTTTAGAAGAAAGGGGAAACATACCCAAAGATTCTTAGTGTAATAATTTCATGCTTAAAGGTTATGCTCAATGTGTTATTTGCATGAAACTACAACAAAAAGGGAAGGCATGTCATGAACACTAGAAAACATATGATCATATTGACAAGAAAGGCTAATTTGACAGAGAAACTCTTATGGCACTATGAGCTTACAAACAAGATTGAAGTCACCGGCGCGGCATCGACTGGCGATTTTTCATTTTTTGTTGTGTTGATTGGTTCATTGGGAGTCGCCGCCTAGTAATTGATTGAGGGCTACTAGGAAACCAGATGTACTGGTCTTGTCAGAGATTCACGGGTCAGGGACTGGTTGTGGTTAGGGAAGGTATTAGCACCCCTAACGCACCCTACTGAGGTAAGCTCCTTCGTGACTTGGACATGTTAAAGAAGTTTTAAAAAATTTATCTTTTCATCGAATATTAGAAATACAACTTATGTATAAGTTAACAATTCTTGACCGTGAGCAAATCAAAATATTAAATTCTTCTTTATTCTTTGCGATTTTATCATAATAAAAAAATCCATAAATTCTTCTAAACACACACATTCACTTTTACTATATATATATATTTTTTTTTTCTTTTACATCCACATTTACAAAGTACAAATTCTAAAAAACTCAAAATTAAACAAATATTACATTAAATAATTTGAAAATTACAAAATAATCCAAAACAATTCAAAACAGTGTCAGATGGACTTCTGAAGTTGCCGGAACAATGATGGCGCGTGGACCTCACGCATCTCTGCCACTAGCGATGCGTGGATCCATGTGTCGCTGCTAGATAATAGGGGAAATAGGAGGGTTGGCATGCTTTCTTCTTCTTTTCCCTCCCTAGCTGGCGGTGAGGATCCTAGTCACCTGCAATCCAAGAAAACGTAACAAATGGCAGATGATTTTAGTTTTTTTTTCTTTGTTTTTCAGGTCTGCTTAATCGTCGATCTTCTTTGGTTCACTTCTTCTTCTTTTTTGCTTCGGATAACTAACAGCAAAGAGGAGGACCGCAGGTCTGTGGCCGTTTGAAGGGGGAAGATCTGTTGCTGGCCAGTTGGCGAGATCTGAAGAGAGGGAACGCTGGAGGAGGCTGTTCACGGTGAGACTGGAGAAGACTGGAAAGAAGACTGTGGGGGCTGCCGCTATCTTCAGCCTAGTGAAGAAAGGAGTCGCTGTGTTCGGCTTGAGGAAGAAAGGAGCCACTATGGGGGCTGGTCTCTTGGCCGATTCTAGAGCTGGGGAAGAATTTTAATATGGAAGATCAATGTGAGAATTAAACAATAATAAAAACAACTGTCAAGGTTAGAGGATCCACTAATGGTATTTCAAACAAGTATAGTGTAAACTCTTATTACTCAACTGGAAACCACACATAAAGGAGGTTCCAATCGGATGATTTGTCATTAATAGCTCATTATAAATTATTAACATGATCATATTAATTATCTTATTTAAGTAACACCAAACTTTTAAATATTATCAGGAATTCATGATGCTAACTTATGTTAACAACAAATCAAGTTTCTTTCATAGCACAGGTGTAGGTAATACCATACGGTTGGGTTATGAGAGTGCCAAGCATTTGTTGTACTAAGTGTTATACAACACAAATCTAGATTAACCATTTAACAAGCAAGGTATTAAGAATTAGTAAGATAAAAAGATAAGACATGTTAATATTAAACATTAAGGTCCATGTTGAGTTTACAATATACTTATTCTTACACCATTAGTGTAACCTTTTCACCTTGACATAATGAACTTAGCTAAACATAATGAAGAAGAGAAACATAAAGAAACAAAACAAGAACATAAAGAAACAAAACAAGAACATAAAGAAAATACAAGTTAACTAAGTAAAGGAGAGGAAATGAAAAGCATAAACAAGATATTAATGAAAACAAAACTTAAAAATTACAAAAACAAATATAAAGAGAGAGAGGAAGAAAAAGTTCTTGATCTGAACAATCAAGCCCCTAAATACATGACAAATGCCTTCTTTTATAGGCCAAAATTCAGAATTATTAATTTGATGACTAATTGTTGAGTGGGTGGCCAACTCTTGACTTGGTGAAATCCTTATCTTCTTGTCTGAATAAAATGAAATTGCTAGCATTAGAACTAGGACCACTTGAAAACATGAAAGTTGTAGGAAATTGTCTCAGCTTTCCAAAAAAAAAATGGAGGTCATTTGGACTTCTAGAACTCTAGATATGGGCCAAAAACTAAACAGTGTTTGAGCTGCAGGATAGATTCGGACTTATCCATTGTTGCTATAATTTGGACTTGCAAATGGCCTTCTTAGATCTTGGTGTCCACATGAAAGTTGTAGGCCTATGTCTTACTGAATCTGTGTAAAAATTTGAGATCAGTTTGACATCTAGAACTCAAGATATGACCCAATTACCGAACAGTGTTCTAGTTTGGACTGCACCAACATCTCTTTTCTAAGTTTGGCCCTCTCTTTGTCCTTTCAATTTCCATACTTGAACTCATCAATCAATTCTTTGATTTTATGTGATAGGCCTGCATTTAAGATGAACATTTACCATATATTAAGGCATTTTATAGTATTAGACTTGTTATTATAAAACATGCTTTAGTTAAGGAGTTATTGATACTTTAAGTGCAAAATGATGATATAAAACCTTGATAAATATGCACTTTTAAGTACTAATCACACACCCCAACCATCTTATTACTAGTCCCTAGTAATCAAAGCATTAAAATAGAAAAAAAAAACACAATTTGCAAGTTCCACAAAGCAAGGCATTCATCATTCAACTTCCATTAATCTATCTAAATAAAAAAAAACTCTCATTAAATTCATATATCTGCTCAATACCTCTTAAACAAGGTATTAATAAACCTTCCTATTGTGCTTAAAATATCAGCATATAGTTATGGGGCCTTACTTGGAAGAAAACAAAATTTTTTGTTCTAATGTTTAAGGTTAACTTCATTGGGTTAGGATTATTATCTTTTTCTTCTTTTTTTCTTTTTTTTTTTAAATATATATATACATATAACTTAAAACACAATGCATCTTTACCCATGCAACGAGCTTTCGGCTAATGACTCTCAGACCAGTTGGTCTTAGGGCATTAGGTGTTGAGACACCCCTACGAGCTTAGTAATTCGAGTTGCAGATACTAATATGTAGATAATGCAATATTTGATTCCTTTAAGCTTTTCTCCTCAACTCATGTAACAAGCGTTGGGCCAATAGCTTCCAAGTCAGTTGACTTTAGGGTATTCAGTGTTAAAACACCCCTTCGGGCTTAATTGCTTAGGTTAGGGAGGCTACGAAACCAAACTTATCTATGCTTTTATTATTTTTATTATTTTTATTTTTGTAAATTATATACTATCCATTTCCCTTTGTTGTTACCTTTAACAAAAGAACATAAATAATGTAATAATCCAATGTACAACCCACAATCATATGTTAAACTGTGTGTGTGAAAATAAAGATTTAAGAATACTTGTTTGTAAACCTGAATGAGCAGAATCAAGTGACAACAATACGAGAGTTTGTAAACCTGAATATTTCAAGAAGTATTCTGATAGACCTTGTTAAGAATGTCTACTAAGATGCGTCTCAAGAGTGACTTTAACAAAAGAACTCCTTTTATTATGTTATCCTAATAACAACAGTTTTGCAAATAGTTTATGAAATTAAAAACATAGTTTTTTTTTAAAATATATCAATTACTACCCTCTCCCCACAACCAAAATGAGACATGTCCTCAATGTGCTAAGATAGAAAGATAGAGTATAGAAGACATAACCTGAAATAGTGAACACTAACAAACCTGAAACATACTTAAACAAATATAAGAAACAACAAAACATAATAATAAAAACAAAAGACATAAAGTTTTTACAAATGAAGGCTCAAATCCAATCTAAGCTTTTTACGGCTTTCCTTAGTTGACCAATTTATGCGACTTATGGAGGGATCAATTACAGGGATGAAAGATTGTAGTTGGTCAATCAATTATTCAGCAGTAGCAGCAGAGATTATGATTTGTCGTGCTGAAGATGTTAGAAATTCTTGTTCCATGGCATGATCAAGAAAAGACAACAACTTATCATAAAAACCATTAACATTTAACAGACCTATGGGTTAATGGTGAATGTGCAGTTGGGCCTAAGAGAAAATATGAAAGATATCTTCCAATGTGCCCAGACCACTTGGTAAGGCAATGAAGGCGTTAGCATGGTTAAACATGGCATTCAGTCAATTAGACATTGTGGGGACTTGTAGTTCCTCTCTAATTGTTTTTCCAATGATGTCCCCTTGTGTTAAAGCTTTGGGGACAACCCCCAAAACTTGACTACCTCCTAAAAATACAGCTTTTTACACTCCCTCCATTAACCCAAGGCTGCCCCCTCCATACATTAAATGAATCTTTCGTTCAGTTAGTACCTAACCAAGATGATTTGCTGATTCTAAAAACTCTTTTTCTTACTTAAGACTGGATCCACCCAAAACAATTGTTTATGTGATGACTTGAGGAACCTGCCATTTCTACACACTTCTATATTTGATGAATGTATGGGTTGAGTAGAAATTAAGGGAAGGAAGAGAAGAATTTGTAGATGAGAAATTAAAAATGCAATCAGACCACCTATATGTAGGCCAGCTGTAGTCTCACACTCTCTCTCTTTATTTATTTATTTATTTTCAAAAAGCATGTGTATGTACAGGTAGTTGTGATTGTGGCTCATATCTTTCCTTGGTTTTACGTCTAAGAACGGCTTAAACGCCCTTTATGGGTCGAGGATAGGCTTCCCATCTAGTTTTCTTAAAAACTAGCAAACAAGGTCTTTTTTAGTCAGATTCCCAAGACTAAGTCGAGCATGTTCTTTATGGAATTGTGGTCATAAATCATGAATTGCATGATGCACATCTCCACAAAGGTGCGTCTCAAGAGTCAATAGAAGATTATCTAAAGACCCCTTACTTAGGCCATCCTTAATGAATTGTGTTTTATCTTCACGGTTTATAGATATCATTCCTAAAGAATGACATGTTGCATTATAAGTCCATCTGGCACATCTGTGATAGACTTTCAGTCATTTTGCACGACGTTTCTTTGCAAAAGTGCTTTTACCTATTCCAGGCATGTGTGAAATGAAAGAATTGGAGGACTCACCTGATAATCGGACCTTTGCTTCAATCAGCCAACGAATATCTTCAAGATTTTCATGATTCATTAACAACCTAAATCTTGCACATCTAACAAGGTAAATTTTTATAATCGCATTCTAAGGTAGAGCGGGAAAATATATTTTTCAAGAGTGGTGTTCATTTTCAAATGAGAATTGGAGGAGAGATTCAAAAAAGAAGAAAGAGTAAAGAATTGCACACATATCAGTTATCATGGGAAACTGAAAGAACCGACTTAAGAGTCATGAAGTACCGTTATCCACCATTTGACTGGGGTGAGAGAAACTAGCAAAACAAAAATCACACAAAAATAATGTAAGGAAAAAAATCAATCTTTATATACAGGATCACCCAATTCAATAGAGTCATTTTCAATTGAAAAATTATCAAAATAAACTTTCAAACGATGGCCATTTACCTTGAAAACATTACCATTCTTTGGATTTTCAATATCACAGGCCCCTATATGGACCGCTCCATCTTGATCTTAGTTTTTCAGGAAATAAATGGAGTTGAGAATTATAAAGCAAAACTTTTTGACCAGTATTAACTTTTTGATAATTTTCACAAGTTTTGCAGAATGCATGCGTATCCTTGAACATGGTGGGCCAATAAAATTCATTTTGTAAGATTTTTGCAGTTGTCTTTCTTGATGAGAAATGACTCCCACATGCTTCATAATGACAAAGTTTAATGACACTACTTACCTCATTGTTAGGAATGCATCTTTGAAATTTTTTATCAGGACAATATTTGAATAAGTTAGGGTCATCCTAATAAAAGTTCTTCACTTCGTTCAAAAACTTTCCTTTGTCTTCAGTACTCCAGTGAGCTGGCAAATCTCCTGAAACAAGAAAATTGATATTTTTAGCAAACCAAGGCATTGAACTAAGAGAAAGTAAGGATTCGTCAGGAGAGTAATTATCGATTGGTGGGATGTTAGATGTCAAATTTGTTGTCACTCTTGACAAAAGATCGACATCAACATTTTAGGTGTCTTTTTCATCCATGATTTCTTCCTGAGAATAAATCATTTGCAAATATTCAAATTCATCCAACTCAATTTTACTCAAAGTAGATTCAAGTTGATCATGAACTAATTCTTCAATAAGATCTACTTCTTGTAAATCATTATCATCTCCAGGTTGCTTGTAAATGTTGAAAATATTCATCTCCAATGTCATGTTTCCAAAAGATAACTTTATTAGTCCATTCATACAATTAATCAATGCATTAAAAGTTGCAAGAAACGGACATCCTAAAATAACAGGAAATGAATTGCATGCTTCAACAGATTGTGTGTCCAAGATAATAAAATCCACAGGATAAATGAATTTATCAACTTGTACTAACACATCCTCAACTATTCCTCTAGGCACTTTTACAGATCTATCGGCAAGTAAAAGAGTTATAGAAGTTGGTTTTAACTCACCTAGATTGAGACTCTAAAAAACTGAATATGGAAGTAAATTCACACTAGCTCCAAGATCAAGTAAAGCTCTTTCAATTTTATGTTCTCCGATAAAGCAAGAAATTGTAGGACAACTAGGGTCTTTATATTTCAAAGCATTATTGTTATGAAGAATTGCCCTTACTTGTTCGGCTAAAAAAGCTTTCTTTTTCACATTCAATTTTCTCTTCACAGTGAATAGATCTTTTAAAAATTTAGCATAGGAAGGTACCTATTTAATGGCATCCAACAAAGGTATATTGATCCTTACCTGTTTGAAAGTTTCAAGGATTTCAGAATTGTGATTGACTTTCCTTTGTTTGGTCATGGCATGAGGAAATGGAAGTGCTGGCGGAGAATCAGTCTTTTCTTTACAATGTTCAGATTCAACCCCTTCCTTACCCTCAGAGATTGACTCGTCATCTTTCTCACAAGGTTCAAGAGTGGGTTTTTCAATAACCTTACCATTGCGAAGAGTGATGACTGATTTGACTTGATCCATGTGTTGGCTTCCGGAACTACTTCCATTTACATTGTATTGCCCCTTTAGATTTTGTTGTGGTTGAGATGAAAGCTTACCTTTCTCTTGAAAACTGAGAGCAGATGTGAATTTTACAAGAGTATCTTTAAAATCTGTCATGCCTTGAGCAAATTGAGTGTTGATTGTCTCTTGCTTTTCAATGAATATATGCAATGTTTCTTCAAGATTTCTTCTAGGAGGTGGACCATAAGGAGGTGCATATCCATGAGAATTTTGAAAATTATGGTGTGCTTGAAATGGTGGATGTGAAGTTTGTGCATTATTGTTATCACTCTTCCAACTGAAATTTAGGTGATTTTTCCAACCAGGGTTGTATGTTTGTGAGTATAGGTTATGATTGGGCCTTTGAAAACTGTTTAAAGCATGGGCTTGTTCATGGAGGTATTCCTTGAAAGAAGGAAAAGTTGGACAGTCATTGGTTGCATGTTTATTTGTTTCACAGATTTGACACACAATATCTTGAACAGATTTTAATTTACCACTCTTTTTCAATTCTAGTGCCTCGACTTTTCTAGCTAAAGATGCAAACTTGGCTTGGAGGTCATGATCTTCCCTAAGGTTATACATACTTCCACTAGATATATGAGGTTGGGTTTTACTTGGTGCCTCAAAAGTACCTGTGGTGTCCTAATTTTGAGCATTTTTAGCTAGCAAGTCTAGGTACTCCATTGCTTCATTAGGGTCTTTATCTTCAAAAGTTCCATTACACATCAATTCAACCATTTGCCTATCTTTAAATGTTAACCCTTCATAAAATTATGAAACCAATCTCCATGTTTCAAAACCATGATGAGGGAAAGTATTAAGCAAGTCTCGATACCTATCCCAACATTGGTAAAATATTTCACCTGGTTTTTTAGTGAAAGTGGTGATTTGTCTTTTGAAAGAGTTGGTTCTATGAGATGGAAAAAAGTTCTTTAAAAATTATTGTTGCATTTCATCCCAAGCACAAATGAATCCTGGTCTAAGATTTTGTAGCCATATTTTAGCTTTATCTTTTAATGAAAAAAGAAAAAGCTTTAATCTAATGGTATTCATGCTACAATTTAAATCATTATAGATGTTACAAACTTCTTCAAATTCTCTCAAATGCAAGTATGGATTTTCTAGATCTAAGCCATGAAAAGAAGGTAAAAGTTGAATAATGTCTAGCTTAAAATTAAAATGAGATGCATTAGGAGGAAAAACTATGCATGAGGGTGCACTTGTTCTTGTGGGATTCATGTGGTCTCTAAGTGTTCTCATACGGTTATTCTCATTATTCTCATTATGAAGTGACTGGTTATCTTCTTCGGCCATATTTTCTGAAAATGATGAGGATACCCTAAAAAGTCTATCACTTAATGTACGTGACCAAATACTCATGCACATGTAGAAAGAGAATAAAAGGAAGAAGAAAACAAAAGAAAAGGAAACAAAAGAAAAGAAACAAAGTTAGATATAAGAAAAGAGAAAAGAGAAAAAAAATAAATACTATAATTTGTACAAGAATTTACCTCCCCAACAACGGCGCCAAAAACTTGACACGACCAAAAGATTGATGTCTTCTCCCAAGTGCAGGAGTGTCGAAGTAATAAATAACCCGACAGGACCGGGGTCGAACCATAGGGAGGTTTATTGTATAAATTATAAAAAACAATAATACAACAACAACAATATTAACAATAATAGTAATAGTAATAGTTATAATAATACTAATAATAATAGTAGTAGTAATAATAATAATGATAATGATAATGATAAAAAAGAAGAGGAAGAGGAAGAAGTTGATGAGAATGTTAATATGGAAGATCAATGTGAGAATTAAACAATAATAAAAACAACTATTAAGGTTAGAGGATCCACTAATGGTATTTCAAACAAGTATAGTATAAACTCTTATTACTCAACTGCAAACCACACACAAAGGAGGTTTCAATCGGATGATTTGTCATTAATAGCTCATTATAAATTATTAACATGATCATATTAATTATCTTATTTAAGTAACACCAAACTTTTAAATATTGTCAGGAATTCATCATGCTAACTTATGTTAACAACAAATCAAGTTCCTTTCATAGCACAGGTGTAGGTAATACCATACGGTTGGGTTATGAGAGTGTCAAGCATTTGTTGTACCAAGTGTTATACAACACAAATCTAGATTAACCATTTAACAAGCAAGGTATTAAGAATTAGTAAGATAAAAAGATAAGACATGTTAATATTAAACATTAAAGTCCATGTTGAGTTTACAATATACTTATTCTTATACCATTAGTGTAACCTTTTCACCTTGACATAATGAACTTAGCTAAATATAATGAAGAGAGAAACATAAATAAACAAAACAAGAACATAAGGAAAATACAAGTTAACTAAGTAAAGGAAAGGAAATGAAAAGCATAAACAAGATATTAATGAAAGCAAAACTTAAAAATTACAAAAAAATATATAAAGAGAGAGCGGAAGATAGAGTTTTTGATCTGAACAATCAAGCCCCTAAATGCATGGCAAATGCCTCCTTTTATAGGCTAAAATTTAGAATTATTGATTTGATGACTAATTGTTGAGTAGGTGGCCAACTCTTGACTTGATGAAAATCCTTATCTTTTTTTCTGAATAAAACGAAATTGCTAGCATCAGAACTGGGACCACTTGAAAACATGAAAGTTGTAGAAAATTGTCTTGACCATATTTGCCCCCAATTTCTTCGGGCTGAGTCGTTGTTGGGTTTTGAACAAAGATGATAGGTAGGTTGGAAGGAGCTTTCCTAGAGTTATTTTTCAGTATTTGCTCGAGTAAGCTAGAGGTGAGTCACACTTGTCTTCAGAAACTCCAACTCTTCATAAAAATGGACGTTACTGCGAGCACACTCTTTATCTTCCGTGTTTTTCGCTCAAAGTCGGGTGTTGTAGACTTGTAGGGGACCTATTTTTCATCCCGGTGCATGCATGACAAATGTATGAACATGTAATCTATATGATGAACTCGCCCTTTGTGGGGTAACATATGATCATAACTCTTGCATGAAGAAACAAGAATCTTGATTCTTGCCCAAACTCTACAATGAAAATTTTGAGTGACGATCATTGTGTCACCCACAAGTCTTGAGTTCAAGATGCTTCAAGAAAGGTTTGCCCTTATGCAAATAAAGATAGCACATACAATCTAAGGACAGGTTCTATTCATTGTGTGAATATGGGTAGGTTTTCTATCTGGTCTCAAAAAGGTCTCATATTTGCCCAGTGACGATCTTCATAAAGACAGTATAGGGGCGTTGCAAGAAATGGTTAAGGCACGTATACCCATCATTACGAAGTAGGCACTCAGATATGAGTTGGGTGTTTCACACATCTGAACCCTAACCAATAGTCTTAGGGCAGATCGCTAGTTCCCCACCTAACCTAGAAGCTTGTGTGTGCTTTCAAAATAAAAACAAGTGATGTGATGCGAACCTCGTGATCACGTGGTCACGCAACCCACAATCAAGATTAAGATCTGATCCTGGAAACCCAAAATAGGTCTGATAAGAGTGTGACACAATGAAAACCTGCCCCAAGGCACCAACACTATTGGAATGAGTAGAATGACGCCACGAAGCCAGTTAATCTTTGATAAGTCAGATTCAGTTCGTTCAAGAACTCAAGAATGCAAGAATCACTCTCACACGTTAAAACTGAAAAATTCAGAATTATATTCATCAAAGCTGCTGAAATTTTATCCTACATGAGTTTAAATAGTTCTTGAAAAGTTAACCCTAATGGACCCCTTATGTGGACTTATATGAGGTCCACTCAAAACAGGCCCAAAACCCTAAACTGAAAAGGCCCATAACTTAATCCAAACAAGCCTTGGATCCTAGCTTAAAACAAAGTATTAATTAAGCCCAGACAAGCCTTGGGCTGTAGCTAACAAAATAAAATAAAGCCCCTAATATTAAATCTATGTTTTGCCATGAGAAAAAGAAAATGAACTAAAATAGTACAGAACTGATTGAAGGCTTATTTATAGCTTAGAAACAAAAGGAAAAGGTAGCCACCATGTTGTTTCCAAGTTGTAGTAGGATTCTTTTGTTTCCTTTGCTGTCCTCATCTCATGGCCCAAATAAGGTTGTATTGGACCCCTTTTGCACATGGATAAGATGTACGAGGATCTCCTCTTGATACTCCAATGGACCTTCCAATTCTGACTTGGTGGAAAACCTTCAAAACCAATGCATTCAATGCGTCTTTCAATGTCTTTGTCTTGGACCGAGTCATTGATCCATTTGGAACATGTAATGGGTCCTTGCTGGTGTTTCTGGGCTGGTCCGCATCATGATGCATGAAAAAATTCTATAAAATGCATGGAAACAAAAACATTAAAAAAGAGATAAAATTGCAAAAACTTAAACACGTCAAATACACAAAGCTTAGTACAATATTGTCAAAAACAATACCTTCCCCAGCGGAGTCGCCATTCTGTCACATGTCACCCACGCGGCGTCGGCTGGTGATTTTTCATTTTCTATTGCATTGATTGGTTCATTGGGAGTCGCCACCTAGTAATTGATTAAGGGCTACTAAGAAACCGGATATACTGGTCTTGTCAAAGATTCACGGGTAAAGGACTGGTTGTGGTTAGAGAAGGTATTAGCACCCCTAAAGCACCCTATCGAGGTAAGCTACTTCGTGACTTTGACGTGTTAAAGAAGTTTTAAAAATTTTATCTTTTCATTGGATATTAGAAATACAACTTACGTATAAGTTAATAATTCTTGACCGTGAGCAAATCAAAATATTAAATTCTTCTTTATTTTCTGCGATTTTATCATAAAAAAACATCCATAAATAAATAAATAAAAATCCAAACACACACATTCACTTTTACTATATATATTTTTTTTTTCTTTTACATCCACATTTACAAAGTACAAATTCTAAAAAACTCAAAATTAAACAAATATTACATTAAACAATTTGAAAATTACAAAATAATCCAAAACAATTCGAAACAATGTTAGACGGACTTCTAGAGTTGCCAGAACAGTGGTGGTGCATGGACCTCACGCACCTCTACCACTGGCGGTGCGTGGATCCACGTGCCGCTGCTAGATAACATGGGAAACAGGGGGGTGGCATGCTTTCTTCTTCTTTTCCCTCCCTAGCTGGTGGTGAGGATCCCAGTCACCTGCAAATCCAAGAAAACGCAACAAATGGCAGTTGATTTTAGTTTTTTTTTTCTTTGTTTTTCAGATCTGCTTAATCGCAGATCTTCTTTGGTTCACTTCTTTTTCTTTTTTGCTTCGGATAACTAACAGTAAGGAGGAGGACCGCAGGTCTGTGGCTGTTTGAAGGGGGAAGATTTGTTGCTGGCCGGTTGGTGAGATCTGGAGAGAGGGAACGCTGGAGGCGGCTGTTCACGGTGAGACTGAGAGAAGACTAGAAAGAAGACGGTGAGGGCAGCCGTTGTCTTCAGCCTGGTGAAGAAAAGAGCCGTTGTGTTCAGCTTGAGAAAGAAATGAGCCGCTGTGGGGGCTGGTCTCCTGGCCGGTTCTAGAGCTGGGCAAGAATGGAGTGGTTGAGGGAGGTTGGCGCTGGCTTTGTGTTGATGAGAGGGAGAGGGAACAGTGTATGGGGGCTACTTCAGGTGTAAGGGAGAAGAAGATGGTGAGCCGAAAGTTTTTGGTGAGTGCTTGGTTTTTTGGTTTAGTGGAGGGGGGGCGCTGCCAGCTGGTTTGTGTGAGAAGGAGCAACGAAAAATCCCAACCGTGGAGGGGGCGGCTGTTTGGTTAGATAGGTTTAGGGTTAGGTTTCCCTTTTTTTTTTTGTATTTTTCTTTCAAAATTACCCCCCTCTTTTGTATTTGTTGATGGCTACTATTTATAGGCAAAATGTTGCTTGGGCCTCAAAATTGGTCCCTCAACTTCTTCTTTTGTAAATTTTGATTTTTTCTTATTTTTATTATTTTTCTTATCAACATCATCTCGAATGAGGAATATCGGTGATTTTTAAAAATAATGCGTTAAAAGTCGAACACGTTCCTGAGGACTTTGAAATTTTAAATTCTTTTGAGACGATGCTAAAAATGCTAAAATGATGAAAATGTATTAAAAAACATATTTTTTTGGATTTTTGTTTTTTTTCTCTATTTTTGGATTTTTCTGAAAATTTATCAAAACATGGGTCAAAAATTGGGTAGCAATAACTCTCACCAAGGGAACTCTCTTATTCCTTAACAACTTCTCATCTCGATCTAAGATCTTGATGGGCTTAGCTTTCATGGTTATACAGAGTCAAGTGTAAACATTAATTATACAAATCAAGTTATACAAACATTTCCATGTTTACAAAATATAAGGGTATACTCCATAGAACCTAGAATACAAGAAAGGAACATAAGCTAGGATCTACTCCTATCGTGCATGCGATGGTCCTGAAAGAAAATACATATTATTGAAACATGAATATCACAATAAATAACAACACGAATATCTAACAATTTAAAAAGGGTAACACGAATATTTTGTTCACTTCTCCCTTCTGGTTTTCATTAGAATATCTTCCTTGTTCAACTATTAATAATCGTTCCCTCTTCCATTATCAACCTCCATTTTAGATTTTATATGATCAATCATGATTATTTCTGCTTAACACATTACCGATATTAATTTCACTAGTATCATCATCATCACCCCGTATGAGTCTATGCAAGATGATCCCCTTACCCAAAATCCTAACATACACTAAATGTACGCTAGCTAATATATGGTATGATGTTCCCCTTACCTGGGATCCTAACATACACTAAATGTATGCTAGTTAACACCCCAAATCACACTTCTCATATTTCCTTTGTCAGCGATAATTTCATCACTTGGCAATTCACACAACAACCTTTCACCTTAAATACACATATATTCAGTAATTCACATTTCACATATGTAATATATTAAATCATAGAATTTAACTAGAAAGTATAAGTGTGATTCACCTACCTGCAATAGAAGCTCTACTTGTTCTCCCCTGCTGCTGCTGTTACACCACGCCTGTGGTCCCTCCCACAAATCACAAGTTTATCTCATAAATTTTCCTCACTCAAAGATATATTTTATAATAACCATATCAATAGCCAATAAGTCTTTCTTTCAGTTATTTCTTAGTATTTTATGTTTTTCTCATTACACCCATTAATATTGTCATTCTTTGTCCAACCATAGTTATCATTCCTTTCTTTATATTTGAACTATTTTTGTTTAAATCTGGAACTGTTACTATCTAAACATTGAGCTATTACTGTCCGACCTCTCCTCAGATTTTTAACCATATCTAGAATTATAGAACTCTGTTTCAAGTGAGATTCGTCTCGTTAAAAAGCTAAGACATAAAGCTACAAGTTCTCTGAAGAAAAGAGAACCCGGTTCTGCCTCCAATACAGTCAAAATTGCTCATCAACAAATATTTAGACTATTACTGCCCCACTTGTACTATCTAGACATTGAACTGTTACTATCCAACCATTATTGTCTAGACATTGAACTGTTACTGTCCAAACTCTCTTAAGAATTTTAGCTATATCTAGAGAGTTACAGAACTCCATTTTAAACGAGATTGGTCTCGTTGGAAAGCTAAAACATGAGGCTACAAGTTCTCTGAAGGAAGGAGAACCCAGTTTTGCCTAAAAGACAGTGAAAATTGCTCATCAATAAATATTTGGATTGTTATTGTCCAATTGTTACTGTCTTGTTTTTGAATTGTTACTGTCCGATCTCTCCTCATATTTTTAACTATATCTAGAGTTATAGAACACTATTTCAAGTGAGATTGGTCTTATTAGAACGCTAAGACATGAGGCTATAATTTCTCTAAAGAACCCAGTTCTACCTCCAAGACAGTCAAAATTACTCATCAACAAACCAGACCTACTACCCTATAGGGTTTGTCATGACCCAGTCTCGATTGGTGACCTATAGCTGGAGTTCTATAACTCCAAATTGAGCAATACCATTTTTCTTAGTTAGTCAACATCCAAAACTATAATTTCTATGAAGGAACCTAATCCTAATTCCTTCATCCTCCTAATCAAAATTTCTCTCAAAGTCAAGAGACAAAAATGTCCAAATGCGTCAACCTTTCCGTTTACACACAACCCATGAAGTTATTTAATTCAGCAATTAATATCTTTTCCTCAATTTAAGTCTAAGAACTCTAATCTATAATTCAACATCCAGGCATCAATTCATAATTGACTTTGAAATGACTCATAAGACCATGTTTTAAACACCTTACCCGGTATGAATCAAGGTTTTGATCTTCAACTCCTTCCTTTTTTTTCTAATGATAGTAGGCCCTCCCTTTTTCTCTTTTTGTTCAAATTTTCTTGTTAATCTTTTGCTCACAGTGTTTATTCTACCTATAACCCTTAATCTTGGATGGGTTCTTGAAATTTTGGTGTTTCTCTCTTGATTTGTAAAAATAGATACAAAAACTCCTTCTTTTCTTTCTTTACGATAGTGCAGAGTTTTGGTGAGAAAATGAGTATTTATGCTCTATAATTATTCTTATTTGCATTTAGGCCCCTTTTTCTTTAAGAGTATTCTTTTTGCCCCCATATTTTTTTAGTTTAGTTTATTTTCTTTATTCCCAGAATTTATAGTAATTGTGACGAATGGTTGTATGAGTATTACAAAGGATCTAGCATTTTATTATATTAAAAGAAATTGTGAAGAATGTATTATGAAGGATCTACTATTGTATTTTTATTAAATCTAATTATGATGAATGTTTGTGTGAGTATTATGAAGGATTTACCATTTTATTATATTGAATGTAATTGTGATGAATGTATTACGAAGGATCTACTGTTGTATTTTTATTGAATGTAATTATGACAAATGGTTGCATGGCTATTATAAAGGATCTATCATTTTATATTATTAAATATAATTGTGATGAATGTATTACAAAGGATCTACCATTGTATTATATTGAATAAAATTATCATGAATGGTTGTATGAGTATTACAAAAGATCTACCGTTGTATTAATTTGATTGTTAATTATCACGAATGGTTAAATGAGTATTACGAGGGATCTATTGTTGTATTGTATTGAACATTAACCGTCATGAATGGTTTGGATGAAAAATATGAAGGGTCTATTGTTGTGTTGTACTAAATGCTAAACTGTTCTGGAATGTTTGTTGGTGTATTACAAAGGATATAATATCTTTTTATAGTGATTACATGAACTGCGTCTAGAATGATTTATGGGTTAATAATTAGCTTCGACTAATGGCATCCTAAGTGGATGGTCGGGACTCAAAAATGATTAGCTTCGACTAATGGCATCCTAAGTGAATGACTGAGACTGACAAATGATTAACTTCAGCTAATGGCATCTTAAGTGGATGACTGGGACTCACAGTGGATGACCGAGACTCATAGTGGATGACCGGGATTCATAAATGATTAGCTTCTGCTAATGGCATCCTAAATGGATGATCGAATGGGTAAATGATTAGCTTTGGCTAATGGCATCCTAAGTGGATGACCGGAATGAAAAATTGATTAGCTTCGGCTAATGGCATATGAATAGATGACCGGGATAAATGATTGATTTTCTCCAGCTAATGGCATCCGAATGGATAACCGGGATAAATGATTGATTAGCTTCGGCTAATGGCATCCAAAATGGATGACCAGGATGAACAAATGATTATTTTCGACTAATGGCATCCAAATGGATGACCGAAACAAATGATTGATTAGTTTCGGCTAATAACATCCGAATGGATGATCAGGAAAAATGATTGATTAGCTTCAGCTAATGGCATCCAAAGTGAATGATCAGGATGAACAAATGATTAGCTTCAACTAATGGCATCCGAATGGATGGCCGTGATAAATGATTGATTAGCTCCGACTTATGGCATCCAAAGCGGATGACTAGGATGAATAAATGATTAGCTTTGGTTACATCCGAATGGATGACCGAGATAAGTGATTGATTAGCTTCGGCTAATGGCATCCTAAAGGGATGACCAGAATGAATAAATGATTAGTTTCAGTAAATGGCATCTTAAATAGATAATCGAGATGAATAAATGACTAGCTTCGGCTAATAGCATCCTAAGTGGATAATCGGGATGAACAAATGATTAGCTAAGGCTAATGACACCCTAATTGGATGACCAAGATGAGTAAATGACTAGCTTCGGCCAATAGCATCCTAAGTGAATGATCTGGATGAATAAACGATTGGCTTCGACTAATGGCATCCTAAGAAGATAGTCGGATTTGAGTGTTATGAGTTAGTTTTAAGAATTGATGTGTTCATGAATACTACATTTTGTATATAGTAAGTATATGAAAGAACTACGGTCGTTATGTTTTAAACAAAGAATAACACTAGTTCAACTAACAGAATTCAAGATGAATGATCAGGTAAATAGCCTCGGTAATTAATGAATTATTAACGGTGGTATTTATATAAGTAAGGAGAAATGAAAGAATTATGCTCTTTTGGTCCATGAATGAAATGTAAAATTAATATTGTTTTATTATGTTTTCTTAAATTGCCTATAATACTTGAAATTATCTTGTGATGTAACAGGGACATAATACCAACATGGTATGTAAGGAAGCTTGTTTTGCGGCTCACACATTTTGAAAAAAATTATATATTTGCATGTTATGGATGATATGAGTTTTGCATGAACGGACATATTAATCACTCAATTAGTCATCCAACCCTTTTTGTAAATACTAATAATGAAAAATTGAAATCGAACACAGATGTGAATGTACGAACAAGTTGATATGATGTGTATGAATATTCATATGAGGTATTCATCAAATGAGGATGTCATGTTGTGAAAATTACATACGGTCAAGATACTAAAAGTACTAGTTGTGTAACTTGTTGTTCGACACTCTTGTATGAATTCGTGATGATAACGAGATTAGAACAAGAATGTGAATTTATAAATATGTCAATATGATGTAATGTAAACCTATGAGTATGGAAAAATAATATTATAGGCATGTGTATTGAGAATTTATTCTATGGGAATGTTGATTTATGTTATCCTACATAGATTGTGCCTTGTTAATGAACAGAATGCAATGATAAATCTGAAGAATGATATGATGAAAAACATTTAGAAATTGAACGGAAAAAAAATCCAACGATTTGGCCTTGAAAAAGTCGAGTCGTTATAAAAAGGCTTGCCACCATCCAAGGTTCATGACCATTTTATCCGTCTCAAGGAAGGCACTCAACCTATCAACCCGAGGCCTTATTGTTACTCTAGTGTCCAGAAGGATGTAGTAGAAAGAATGGTCATTGAAATGTTGGATTCATGTATTATTCAACACAACACAAGTCCTTTTGCTTCACTTATGGTATTAGTTAAAAAGAAGGATACTTTTTAGAGACTTTGGGTGAATTATAAGGATCTTAATAAACTGATTAAGGATAAGTTTCTTATTCCAATAGTTGAGGTACAATTAGAACTATTGGAATATTGTATCCTCTAAGATTGATTTAAGGTCAGGATACCATCAGATCAATATGATTTATAAGCATATGTATAAAATTACTTTTAGGACCTACAATAGTCATTATGAATTTTTGGTCATGCCATTTGGCCTCACCCATGCTCTTGTCATATTTCAGAGTCCTATGAATGACATGCTTAAGGTACACCTTAGGAAGTTCATTCTAGTCTTTTTCGATGACATTCTAATCTACAACAATTCTATGGCTAACCACTACAAGCATCTCAAGTTAGTCTTTGAGCTACTCAAGTCTTACCAATTACTTGCTAAGGAAAGAAAATGTGTTTTTAGGAGTCACCAAGTGGAGTACCCAAGCCATATTATTTATGGGAGTGGATATTGACCCTTAGAAAATCCAAGCAATTATGAATTGGCCTACAACTTAGAACTTAGAGCAGTTGAGAGAGTTCTTAGGCCTCACAGGTTACTATAAAAAGTTTGTGAAGAATTATGGATCCATATACAAACCCCTCACTAACCTATTAAAGAAATATGCCTTCAATTAGTTTAATGAAGCTACCAAGGCTTTTAATGATCTCAAATCAGTTATGACCAACCCTCAAGTGTTGGCTTTGTCTAACCTAAGTAAGCTATTCATTGTAAAAACTGATGATTTTAGATAGGGAATATAGGCAATATTAATATAGGAAGGCTATCCAATAGATTACATCACTAAGCTTTTGGGACCTAGGCAACGAAGTTTGAGGGAAATGATGGCAATTTTGCATGTTGTAACTAAACGGAAGCATTATTTATGGGGGAGGCATTTCAAAATACATTCAAACCATGTCAACCTCAAATACTTATTGGATCAAAAGGTATCTACCCCTTTTGAACACCTATAGCTAGCCAAACTGCTAGGTTTTGACTACAAAATTGAATATAGAAAAGGAAAGGATAACATTGCAGCTGATGCCCCATCATGGATTTATAGTAATAAGGTTTATGCATTGGCAGTGTCAACCTTTTCTACTAATGTTATGTGGGAAATTCAAAAAGTTTAGGAGAAGGAGACATCCATACAAGCTATCATCTAGGACTTAAAGAAGGATCCAATTACTTACCCTCACTACAGATGGGTGAATAATCACTGGAGTATGAAGGGCAAAATAATGGTAGGAAATGACCCTGCCCTATAGAACAAAATCTAGCTATATATCATAACTCAACTATGAGAGGGTATTCTAGAGCCATAGTCAAAACAAAAAGGATGGGCAATATGTACTATTCGAAGAGACAACAAGGGCAAATGAGGCAGTTTGTTAGGGAATTTTTAGTATGTTAGAGGAACAAAACTGAAAATGTGCTTTCTCCTGTTTTACTTCAACTCTACCAATATCCTATGCCCTCTTCACTAACATTAACATGGATTTCATTGAGGGATTGCCAAAATCAAATGGTAAAGAAGTGATTTATATGGTGGTTGATATGCTCAACAAGTATGCCCATTTAATGGCACTAAGTCATCCTTATTCTGCTATAATAGTAGCTACAATATTCCTATACAGTGTCTATAAACTCTATGGGTCCCTAATAACCATTGTGAGTGATTGAGATCCTGTGTTTCCAAGTCATTTTTGGAAGGAATTGTTTATTAATTAAGGTGTGAATCTACACTACTTAAAATAGTCTATCACCCTCAAACTGATGAGCAAACGAAAGTGGTTAATAAATATCTGGAACAATACATAAGTTATATGACAGTAGACAACCCCAACTAATGGTCTAGATGGTTAGCATTAACATAGTGGTGATACAATACTAACTACCGTACATCAACTAGAGCTACTCCCTATGAAGTCCTATACGAATTGAAACCTCTAATCCACATTCCATACCTTTCAAGAGATTGTGCTTTAGAAGCAATAGATGATTTTTTTTTAACCAAAAGAGAGGACATGCTTAGGGTAATCATAGATAAATTATAGATGCCACAAAACAGGATGTCTCAATTAGCAAACAAGAAATGCAGTGATAGAGAGTTCAAGGTTGGTGACTATGTTTACATTAAACTTCAGCCATATAAACAAAAATCAATTGCTTAAAGACAATATCATAAACTAGCAACAAAATACTATGGGCCTTACCAAGTAATGGAGAAAATTGGGACAATAACTTATAAACTGGATCTGCCATCTATTGTTGCCATCCATCCTGTCTTCCATGTCTCTCAACTAAAGCAACATGTAGGTCATAACATTATACAAGCTACCTTGCCCATTTTTATCAATAACAAAGATCAAGCTCTCCTGCCCCAAGCTATAATTGACAGAAGAATGATAAAAAGAAGGAATCAAACAACAACCTAGATATTGGTTCATTAGAAAGGTTTTTCACCTGTAGAGGCAATATGGGAGTTCTTGGATATTTTCTCTTAGGTTTCCCTAACTCTCCCTTGAAAATAAAGAAGCTTTGATGGACGGGGAATTGTTGCAAAAAGATTGAATTCTATACTGATTTCACATTTAAAAAATAAAGATGATTATTGCACCATCAAACCTTCCTCTACAAGGCATTTCATTTGTATTCCATCTTGTTCTCAACACAACGTTTCATCTTGTTTCCAATGTAGCATTTTAATTATAGCTAATTTTAACTTCCTTGTTTCTTAAAGCCACATGTGGCTTCATTTTTGGTGTCAAGAATTATTAGTTTGTAAAACCCTTCTTGTATTGTGCTATTAATGTAACATAATGCACTTAAGAAAGCTAAGAAAAATTTTAACAAACTTTGAATGAATTACAATAGAGGTTCGGGTGAATCATCTATGTTTTATCCATTGTCCTTTCTCTAATTTTCATTGCAATATTTCTTTAATAAATTTGCTAGAAACCTTTTACTACTGGATAGCTTAGTAGTCGGTTCTCTACAAATTAGTCTTGTATTGTTGAATCTATATGCCCTCTTTTAACGTAAAACCCCACCCCACTAGCAAGATATTGTCTGCTTTGGCCCAAGAGCCTCATGGCTTTGTTCTTAACAACTATGCATGACCTCAAAACATGTCTTACTAGTCAAGTTGAGCATGATTATATAAGGCCATCCTCTAAGTCCTCACTCGTCGATGTGAGTTATTACAATCCACCCCTCTTAAAGAGCCTGACGACCCTGTCGGCACCATCAGACAATAAGTGAGTCGGGCTCTGATACCAATGTAACACCCCACCCCACTAGCAAGATATTGTCTGCTTTGACCCACGAGCCTCACGGCTCTGTTCTTGACAACCACACATGACCCCAAAACACATTTTACTAGTTACGGTGAGCATGCTCATATAAGACCCCCCCAAGTCCTCGCCCACTAATATGGGATATTACATTTAAGATGTCATAAGTAATTGCTTTTAACAATCTTTAAGTCCCACATCTTTATCTATTTTTTTATATCATTATTTCTTGGTTTTTTCTGATATAGTTATGCTCATTTTCTTGTTTTTATTTTCAATCAGGAAAATAGCAAGAGGATCTCTAGCTTGAATTTAGTTTCACCTTCCATTAATGGGAAAAATTTCCCTTATTTTAGATTGCAAAGAGTTGGTGGACCTGGATTGCAAATCTCTTTTGCGGTGTGGGATTTATAGCCATCATATTTATATGCATTTAATATTCCAGTCTCAGACTCTGTTCTTGAATCTACATTAATAATCAACTAACCTTGGTTCTCGCGCTTTGCTGTGAGACCAGATTATTGTTTTGTACAAAAAATAGTGTTTAGGTATTGAAATGGGGTTAAAAAATGACATAAAAAACTAGCCATGACAAATGTGTAAGTTAATAAGGGTTAAATCAACACGAGATAACAAATATTTAATTATTACTATTACTATCATCATCTTCATCAATAATATTATTATGTTCATTTCTATTTTTATTTCTATCACCATTATTATTATTATTATTATTATTATTATTATTATTATTATTATTATTATTATTATTACCACAACTACTAATATCATCTTAATTATTATTACTATTACTATTATTATTATTATTATTATTATTCTCATTACTAACACTATTATTATAATTATTATTGTTACTACCAATACCACTATCATTACAACAACAACTATTGTTATTATGATTATCATCAATAATTTAATTATTATTATTATTATTATTATTATTGTTATAATCATCAATAATATTATTATTATTGTTACTATTTTTTATTTTTATCACCATTATTGTTGTTGTTGTTATTTTCATAATTAACATTACTACTATTATTATTTTTTACTACTAATGCTGTTGTTGCTGCTATTATTATTATTATTATTGAAAAAATAAAGACCATGAACTTGATTTGAAGGACTTAATAAAAAACTATAAAAACTTTGACAGAAAGATGAAGAAAAATAATAAGAAATCAAAAGAATAAGAATCAAACTGAAATCACCATAATTATCATTGAAAAAAAAAAACAAAGAGTTGATTTGAAGGATAAAATTGAAAGCTATAAAAACTTTGTCAAAAACGCAAAGGGGTAAAAATACAAAATTAAAAGCACGAGGACTGAACAAAAAAATCATTGTATATAGAAATTAGAAACCAAGGGTTAAATTGAAAACACATAAAACTTTAACAAAAGGAAAAATGACAAAAATATTGATACAGTTCAGCCCTGTGATACGACCCAAGTAAGGTCAGATTCGGATTTTGGCGTAAAAAGCGCAACAGTCCAGGTTTACAGCAACAATCATAATTCTCAATCCGACCGTTGGATTGGGCTAATATTTTATGTGGACTCTCCAAACATATCTTACTACCTTGGGTTAAAAATTCAGGTCAATCAGAGTTCAGGAAGGAAGCGAAAT
>CM031987.1:3538892-3560631 GCA_018804465.1 Populus tomentosa | reverse complement strand
GGATGATTCAATGCAGAGTCAATCAAAAAATAAAAAAAAAAGGATAGGGGCACAGGTTTATAAGTTTAGGGTCATGTACTTGACTTTTTTTTTTTTAATTTACGTGGGTGTTCGGGCCAGCTTGCGCGCACCACGACTAATTCCACAGCTCACTGAACATCCTGCAAACCTAATGAGTATGTAAAGCACCGTAGGGGTAACACGCGTGCACAGTAAAGTTTGAACCCTAGTGGGGTGAAAGGGACAAACCCTTTCCACCACTAGACCAAGACCTTAAATGCGGCATTTTTATTTTTTTACTTGGTCAAAAGGGAGGATGATATATTGTTCCCTCTCTCTCTCTCTTTTTCTAAAAAAAAACGTGAGATTTGACTTTATAATTCCTATCACTTAGACATGTGCTCAGTAATCAAGTTAGAATTTTTTAAACCAAAAAAACTTCAAGAAAGCATTTTTTCAACTCAAACACTCATTAATTGGTCTAAAAACACAAAGTTCAAAAAAAAAAAAACTTTCCAAACCTCCATCTACATTTCCAACAAAATAATAGTAAAAAACACATAAACAAGACTCATTTAATAAAATGAAATTCATTAACACTAATAATATTTTTTTTCATGGTTAGGATGTGGCCAGCTGATCATTTTTTTTTAATTTTTTAATAACTTTTTTTTTTAAAAAAAAATTCAGAAACTAAAACGTGAAAAAAAAATTTATATTAAAATAAAAAATCTCAAAACTAAAAAAACCTAAAACAAAGTCAACATAAAACATGGAGATTAAAGATAACCTTTTCATGCGAATTTCAGTAGGCCACCATGTTTTCTCCTTTTCTTAGTTTGGTATTTATTTTTTAATTGTCTTGACACCACGAATTAAAAATTTATCTCATTAAATTAACCTACAATCAAAGCTTTAATATTTTCAAAACCTTCATATTTCAAGGAAACGCAAAAAAATATAAATTATCAACTGAAAAAAACATAGAAAAACAAAAAGGATGAAATAAAAAAACTTGATGATTAAAATGAAAAAACAAAATCACCATTGTAATCACCATTGAATTATAAGAGCACGAAGGACATTACACTATTGCTATGTAAAAACACCATGCCTTTTAGTTTTTTTTTTCACTAATAATAATGATGATGATGTTATCACATGGCGATGGGATATACTGAGGATACGATTGAACAGAGAAGCAAATAGAATTCCCATAATGCTCGACAGGTAAGAGCACGTCAAATATGGTACGCAACACGTTTTATTCTCTTTCTTTAGCTCTTGTCTCCGTATGAATAAGAAAAAAACAGTGATACAAATACTCAGTCCACTCTGAAACATTTTTCTCAACGACAGCATTACAAATCAAGTTAGAACTAAGTGAAAATCAAAGGGAGCAGGTATAATTTGCAATTTAAATCACTTGTCCATCCATTGCATAATAGAAAAGAAGCTACCCTCAGCTGGTTTGTATCCGTGTAAAATCGAATTGCATTCAGGCGTGCTAATGGTAGCCATCCACTTAGTTTACAGCACGAAGAGAGAAGCCGTCAGCAAAAACAGCAAGAAGTTTAGACCGATATTCTTGTCTGTCAAATTGGCTGCATTGTAATCCGAACTGTCTGCCTTAGAAGTCACAAAGCTTCCCTCAGGTGTGCTTGTGGTCAGAACAACAACAATCCAGTTACCATCAGAACCTATCCCAGCTCCCGTAAACTTAGCATCCTCAAGGCTACCCGAGTATTGAGTTTTCGTGAAGTTAGTTAGCACAAGACTCGGATCCAGGTTGGGAACACAAGCGGGCATCAAAGCTCCATCCCTTGTGTTGGATATATTCAGATGGCATTTGGCTAGAAGGCTTGGGTAATTGGGGAACTGCGTTTCAGTACCTGGTACTGTGTTGGAGCCCATGGCATTTGTACAGGGTTGATCCTTAAACTGGTCAGCTAATTCCCCAGCAAGGCACTCTGCATTATCATTTTTTGTGAGGGCAGTTAAATTCAAGGATGTCCTATAGTTGTTAATGCTTTGAAGAAGGCCATCCTCCTGATCTGCACATAAATGGTGGAATGAGAAGCTCCGCGTCAACATTTCAGCCAGGGGTGAGAATTTTATCATGGAATATATGTCAACTTTTTGTTGTTTCTTGGAAAAGAAATCCACGGAACACTAAGCACCTCAGACAATTCCCAAATTCTTGTGCATTCTAAACAAGCAGCAAAAGTAGCTTTTAATAGTATGGGCTTGAACCCAAGGGAACTTAGAGGACACTAACTTTGAAAACCATTTTCTTGATCCTAAGTATCAGCTGCTTGCGTAAAAAAGATTTTGACAGCAAAACAGATTAATGGAAAGAACAATTCTAACGCAGGGAAGAAATAACATTAACAATGAGAGAAACCAATAGCAAAACAAATATTACTGAAGCAATCTTATCAAAATACGAGGACATGCATTTGAATTTGTGGAGCAGAAATAGCACAGGAATAGAATCTTACAAGTAAATAGCTGACTCTAAAACCTTCGTAAGTAAAAGCCACATACAAAAAAAAAAAGTGCTTCATTTTGATGGAAACATACAACTTTTGGGAGAGGATTTTTATTGGCTAAACCTAAAAGATGCGCCACCAATGATAAGAAACAATTTGTTCTGGAATTCTGAGACTTCTTACTCCAGCTTTCTTGGGACTGCCTAATTATAATTTTCTAGGAGATGGTTAAGAAATCATGAAGATTGTAAGCGAAGGCTTGAAAAACAAAAGATTCAGGGATCAAGAAAAACATAAGCTGGTTACTGTAAGTTAACCATAATTACTAATAATCTATTAAGGAGAAGGAAAATCATGAAAACAATCATGCAAAGGCAAATTCACCAACAGCCCGTCTGGAAACATTAGATTTGGGGTAGAAATGAAATGAAATCAATTCAATAACATTTACCAATTACAGGGTTTCGGGAAGTCCTGAGCAATAGAAATGAATTCTTCATCCCATTAAAACCATATATTTCCATACGACTTTAAATCTCACCAAGTGGGGTGCGATTTGGGTAGAAATGAAATCAATTCAATTCAATTTATGTGAGAATTGAAATCAAAATCAGAAGCATTAAATAATGTGATTTACCAGCAAGACTTCCTTTTATTCTTTTTAGGAAAGGTCTCCAATCAAGATCCATAAACCACGCTATATTACAGTGGATTAATTGGCCATAAATAATCTTAACTAAATTCAAAAATAATAAAATGCGGGTTGTTTTAGATCAAGTCAGATAAGCAATCTTGTTAAGGTAAATTCAGTAACGAAACTAGAGACCAAGCTAAGAGTTCTAATAAGATGACAGACACCAATGGCAACAAAATCAGTGAAGGAACATATGGTAAATAAGTCCTAGATAGAGCAATTGACCCTACATGTGCCAGTAACAAATGCTGCAACCCAATTACCAAGTATCCAGATTAATTAATATAACCACCAAGACTAATTAACAGCTAATCAGATCTCGCAAAAATTTGGCAAGATCAAGTAAAAAAAACAAATTAGCTAAAGGGCATTTAAGAAAAGAAAAGAAAAAGGATAACCTACCGTCACAAAGGACAGGGTGAGAGATGATGCAGAGAAGGAAGGAAACAAAGAATGGGAAGAGGAGAGAAAATCTTGAAGATGTCATTGCTTAATCTGTTGCTGCTGCTAAAGCTACTGTTGCTGTTGTTGCTGAGTAATAATATTAATAAGAGAAGGAAGGAAGGAGCGTAGTGGAAGATAGACAGATGGATTGTTGCTTTCTTGTTTGTTATGTAGGGTAATTACTGGTGTCATACTGTTAATTATATTGCATCGGCTTGCTATCTTTCTTTTTAAAATTTACCTAAGATTAATTATAATTATTTTTAAATATTTTTTATTCAAAAATATATCTAAATAATATTTTTTTTATTTTTAAAAATTATTTTTAATATCAGCACATCAAAATAATTCAAAAACATTTAAAAAAATTAATTTAAAAAATAAAAAATAAAAAAATTTTAAATCTTTTTAAAAATACTTTTAAAATATAAAAACAAGCAGGAAGGACTAATTATTTGAGTTTGAGATTCAAAAAATTTTTTAAAAAATTGATCAAGAATAATATTAAAAGATAGATAATTAAAGTAAAAAAAAATTAACATAATGGTTTCAAAAAGTTTAATTTTATTTTTACACTTTTAAATTTATATATATTTGATCTCTTAATATTTTTTTAATTTAATTTTAATATAAATTTATTATTTTTAGTTTTTAATTTGAAAATGGAGAGAAAAGTCATTGGATTCTGATTGTAAAAAAAAAGATGTTGTTCGCATTGATCTTAACTATCAAAATTATTGATTTTTTGTGTCAAATGGTTCCATTTGATGAAAAAAATTCATATTAAATGCTATTTTTTTACCTTGAAAATGCCTCAAAAATATATCTAAATTTAGAAAGATTTTTTATTTTAGGTTGATTTTGGGCTTTAAAATGGTTTTTTTGGGTTTTTCTTTAGGTCATGTATATATTTATCAAGATTTTTAGGATGTTTTGGGTAAAAAATAAATTAAAAAATAAGTTTTTGGATTAAAAAAAACCTTTAACCTTGATTTTTTTAGCAACTATAATAATTGAGATCCGAGTGAAATCAAAAGACATATTGTCTAATTTATTTATTTATTTGAAAAATTAAGGCGGATAACATGTTATCTGTCCCAGTTACAATAAAAAAAATAAGGGTCTAAGCACGCAACCTTTAATAAAATGGGCCAAGTGGGTTGACCTGACTTCCTTTTTTTTTTTTGTCTAATTTTTAAAACTAATGTTTTTTTTTTATTTTTTTAATTATTATTATTTTATTTATATTTAGATTAATATACATTCTCTCTTTTATTTTGTTTATATAGTCTCTTTTAAATAATAGTTAATTTTTAGTTATTTTGTATATATTTAATTTTTGAAGAGATTTGTTTTATTTATCTATATATATTTTTTTATCTTTTGTATAGAAAAATTTTATTTTTTAAAATAAAAAAATTATTTTTATATAATATTTCTATTATGTACAACCTTGCATAATATTTTTTTTTATTTAATCAATTTCATATATATCTTATCATTTAATTGAATAAAAAATATGTTTTAAAACTACTTAAATGTCCCATCTAACGATATTAAATATATTGATTTAAACTTGTTTTTTTTTTAATTTTATTTTTAGTTATTGTTTATAAATTTTTATTTATTTATTAATACATAGTTCTTGATTTATTTAATTAGAAATATATATAAATTTTTTATTTATATTTATATTTTTTTAAGTATAAAAACACATAGAAAAAATCAATATATATAATTTTTTAATAAAAGAAATCTAACTTACAGCGGCAAAATAATAGTCAAATAACTATTTCACAAGCCTTGCCCGACCCCACCTCCATGGCTGTATACAATGCTGTTTTGAAAGTCAATGATGTCTAAGACTTTCTACCCACCTATCTACCGTAATTATGATGAAGAAAATAATTGAAAAATTAATTAAATTAAAAAAATTAAAAAAATCAAATCATAAAAAAAACTAATTAAACTAATTAAAATTTTAAAACAATTAACTGGTTCGGTTTTGGTTTTATAAATTTAAAATTTAAAAAATTAAATCGAACCAAATTCAAATAAAAAAATCAAGTTAAATTAATTTAAATCAATTTTTATCTTAAAAAATCAAATTAAACCGAACCAAAATTGATGGTAGATAACCATGTCCTAGCATGCACGTCTCTCTTCTGTTTCTTAAAACGACATCGCTTTCTACTCTATCTCAGTGCAGTTTGACGTCCAAACTCAAAAGCCGATGCTGTTTTTCCCCCCCCTGTTACTTTTCAATTAGTAAAATTGTTAAATAATTACGTGAAGCTCGTTTCATTTCTCTCTCTCTCTTTTTTTGTACAGAATTCATGAATTTATTAAAGTTCTCAACATCACGTGATATCCAATAAATTATATATATAAAAAATGATGCTCGCAAGTTTCCTGTGATTTAAAGTTAGAATTTTAGGAATTTTGATGATTTTTTTAATGTATAAAGAGAAATCACTTGAATTTCATGCCATTACTTAACAAATTTAATGATTGAAATTAAAGAAATAATTTGATTGAGTACATCAGTGATCTAATTAAGACATAGAATTAGCTGGGTACCTAATTAAGATTTCCCTTAAAGATTAGGGACTCGCTCATCCAAAATTATCAAGGCATGCATATGTGTATTTTCAATAAATTTTTACTTGTAAAATGTTTATCACTTGCCATTATGAACTGATCAATTATTTAATGACACCTAGTCATTCAATTTGCTTTAATATAATGAGTCAATTTAGTAACTTGCCACCGTGGAGCTTGGTTTGGGCTAAGTTAATAGAAAAACTTATTTATTTATTTATTTTTATTAAAATGATATTATTTTAATTTTTTTTAAAAATAGAATGTTGGGTTAGCTCAAGTCAACACCTTGACTTGTTGACTTGCAATCCAAATCTTAAAATAACAACCTATCAATAAGGTTTTATAGCTATAATACAATTAAAATAATGTTGTTTTGAACCTTTTTCTTTTTTTAAAAAAATAGAATGTTGGGTTGGCTAGGTCTACACTCTGGTTCACAATATAAGTCTTAAGCTATCAACCTAATACAATGTTTGTCATTATAAAAGATCCATTAAAGATGTCAATTGGGCTAATCATAAGGTTAAAGGCCAAACAACTAAATGAGGCATTGAATATGCTTGTTCATAGTATTTAAGCATAGGCTAACTTCAAGAAGGCTTAAACACATATGGGACAATCTATAATCAATCTAATACATATGCAAGAAGGGCTCAACTCAACCCCAACTTAGGCTTAGAGCTGACAATATAATTGGACAAACTTGTTTGAACAACTTTTCATGGCCTACAAGGAAAGATAGGTGGCAACAATTAATCCTAACATTACAAGAATATTTTTGGAGAATATTTTGGAAGTTTCCATCTTCTATAAACACCAATTCGGACACCTCCTCGTCTCTTGATGTCCCGTGAATAATTCGAAAATCGGCAACAATGAATCTAACGAAAATTGATGAAGGATGGGTCTGGTTGTGTTGTCTTTCTTTTGGTGTTTAGGCTGAATTGTAGTAATTTAAAGGTAAATAAGATGGAGGATAGACTAGAATAATACTTTGATAAGTCGATCTGGACGCCACAAAGATCAGTCTAGGATTTCGACGCCACGCTCTTTGTGATTGAAGAGTGATAAGTCAGGTAGGGTTCTTCACAAAATGAATTTGAAAGAACAACTCTTAATTCTCTGAATTAAGTTTCAAAATCTTGGCCAAAAGTGTTTATTACATATTCTGATACATATTTATCTTTGGAACATCCCTTCAAAGTTAGGTGAATTCAACATGACAGAAGTTAAGCCTAAAAACTAGACTTTTAATAAAGTAAGTAGCTAAATTTAACTAACACACGTTTTCTTTGACATTTCTAAAACATAAGCAGACCAAATTTAAAACAGCCATAACTTTTGACACAAAAGTCCAATGCAATCATGGTTGGACAATCTAGAAAGATCACGTTCTGAACTTGAATTTTACCTACATAAATCTTGTTTTCACATGCATTGGATGACTTCAAATTCAGGTTCAAATCCATCTACTGTTCTAACCGTAAACAACATCAATTCCTTCACTTATTTGCATTATCAATCCAAATACAAGTAGCCCAGCATCAAAAGAACCATTACGGACTTTTTCCATCTCCAAGTTCCAATTGTAGGCAAATAAGCACCCTTAAACCAATTTCACACTGATTGCTAATTTTTAACTCCGACGCAGCTTCAATCATTGCAATTTGATTCGTCATGGCCCGTTGTAGTTGTTTTGCTCTCGCTCTTGTCATTGGACCATCTGCATCCTCCTGCGTATTAGATTCAACTTTACGAGATGGATTATAATTCCCATGATGCACATCATCAGCCCCGGGTTGATAATGATTTGTCCTCAAATCAGAATCGTCATCATCATCCAAGTACGGAGTTAAGTCTTTCACATTAAAAGTAGCTGATACGTTGTAATCACCAGGAAGATCTACCTTATATGCATTGTCATTCACCTTCTCTATAATACGAAATGGACCATCAGCTCTTGGCATCAACTTGGACTTACGTTTGCTTGGAAATCTGCCCTTGCTAATATGAATCCAAACAAGATCTCCAGGTTCAAACCTGACCATCTTTCGCCCCTTGTTAGCTTGTTTAGCATACTTTGTTGTTTTCTCCTCAATATGTAGTCGAACCTGCTCATGTAGTTTCTTCATCAATTCTGTCTTTCTAATTCCATCCATAGATGTCCTCTCATCAATTGGAATATGAACAAGATCAATAGGAACACAAGGATTAAAGCCATACACAACCTCAAATGGTGAAAATTTTGTAGCCCCATGCACACTACGATTATATGCAAACTCCACAATAGGCAAACAAGTATCCCAACTCTTCAAATTCTTATGTATAACAGCTCGTAACAAAGAAGATAAAGTTCGGTTTACTACCTCGGTTTGTCCATCAGTTTGTGGATGACATGCCGTACTGAAAAGTAACTTCGTTTCAAGTTTCCTCCAAAGAGTCTTCTAAAAATGGCTTAAGAACTTTGTATCACGATCAGAGATAATGCTTTTAGGAACTCCATGCAAACGAACAATCTCTTGAAAGAACAAATCAGCAACATGTACTGCATCGTCAGTTTTCTTACAAGGAATGAAATGGGACATTTTGGAGAATCAATCAACAACCACCATTATTGAATCCTTCCCACGTTGTGTTCTTAGTAATCCAAGTACGAAGTCCATGCTAATGTCCATCCATGGTTGCTCTGGAATAGGAAGTGACATATATAGTCCATATGTATTCTCTTTACCCTTAGCTCTCTTGCAAATAGCACATCTTTCAATCACTTGTGTACATCCCGTAACATGCTGGGCCAAAAAAAATGTTCTTTCAGCAGCTCATAAGTCTTCTTCTCCTCAAAATAACCACTAAGACCACCACTATGAGCCTCTCGCACAAGCAACTCCCGTAACGAAACTGAAGGAATACACATTCTGTCCATTTTGAACAAGTAACCTTCATGCATAAAGAACCCATCACAAGCTCCCTTTGCACATTCGGCAACCACATTAGCAAAGTAGGAATCATTGGCAATTAATGATCACTTGAAGAATCCATCACAATTTGGTGCTATTGTTGGAGAAGTTGCTAATGGATTGAGGGTGCTCGAATTGAATGTAACCCTTCATAAATTAGTCACTAATGAAGGCAGAGACACGCTTAATGGTGGCTCTAAAGGGAAAAGATGGGTGTGTTTATAAACTGCATGCAGGCTAACTTTTGCAACTAAAAGGCGAGGAAGGAAAAATGTGGATACGTCCTCAACTGAGTGGATCACCCTAATTCCCTTGAAGGATTCTGAGAAAAGGTAAAGCTCTTGGAATTCTGTGCTGTTTTAGTTTTCAACTAAAGCTGTGAGTGCTTGTGGGAGAGAGCAGAAGCTTATTGGAGCACAGAACAAGACATCCTTGTTTTTTCTTCGTCTTTCTAATCCTCTTCGGTATGTTTTCAAATTGTTACGGAGAAGAATTTCCTGTGGTTTGAGTTTATTTTAAGCTAGTGTAATTTCTTGTGCAGATTGCATCTAATATATAAATGAGTACCTCAAAAAGCCAATGAAACTGCCGTACAGCATCAGCGGAGGCCTGGAACCACCTCTTACCTGCCTCTCCAAGAGTTTGATTAGCTGCCAGAGCCTGGTGACAAGGAGAAACAAGCTTCAAACTTCACTTTATAGAACATGATACCTTTTATTCCCATTTGACTAGAACACAAGCAACCAAAGCATGTTTTCTACAGTAATCACTTGCTACAGTAATCACTGCTGTTGCTCATTGGCACATCTATCAGTCTGCATGAACCTCCAATTGAAACCTACATAAAAAATATCCAAGTACATATTTTCAACTATCAAATTTGCTTGATAGCCATACAAAGACATAAATGAAGTTAATGATAATGAAAGATGTGATAAGAAGAAAGGCTTACAGCAGGTATGGCACGGCGCTTGGCGAGAGGGAAAAGACGAGTACCGGCTCCTCCACCGAGAATCACTGCATGCCACTACTGTCCTAGCTAGGATCCCTTTTTTCCATCTCTCGGTCACTCAACTGCGTAATGCATTAGATAACGGTTATGATATGATCGATCATGTTCGTCCACAATCGTTCTTGATTATGTAATATCCACTTGGCAACATGGTTGCCTAGTGTGTTTGCTAAAGAAAGATGGGGCTTGATGAGTTGATGAGCTAACCTTGGACTCCCCCGCTGCATCAGCAGTGAGAGACGTCCAAACTTGTTGCTTAGGAATTCTAATATCTTGACGAAGTTGGTTTATCTTCAGCTTATTTCCCATTACCTCTCCATTGCCAAACTTCACAAGTCTCGAACAATATCTCCTCCCTCCCAATCCATTGGAGCCAAGTAACTGGTCAGCAGCCGAGAGAGAGAACCGGCTATCGGCCGATACTGCCATTTCCTTGGAAATTCAAGGAGAAAACTGGAATGCAAAATCGGTAATATCAGCAAGTGCAGGTTTCTTCTCTTTTGTAAGAGAGTTGAGAAGGGGGATTCATGCATGGACTGCTTGCTATTGGAGGATTGATGTCACGTTATCCAAAACCAATTTCTCTTTGCTTTTTGTATTTGTGGGGAAAAACATGAATGCCTATAGAATGTCCATTTTTCCATCAATATTTATTTACGAATCCGAGTTATATTCTGTAGTTCGCTGCTGCTATGAAGATTTTTGGTCTGCGTGAAAGCTAGACCATGAAATGATTTCCGGTTTGCAACATTTCGTTATCGATTATTTGAAATATTTTCCTCTCATTGCTGAACAAAATTGACCGGCGTAGACAAAGGTTCCAAATTAAGTAATAAGTTAAAAGGGTGCGAGGAATTTATTTTCTATCAATATATAATGTATTGTGGATTAGAATAGTAATTTATAGTGTATTTTTTTTTTCTTTTTTTTTCTCAAATTATTTTTATCAATTTTGCTTTGTAATTTTTTTTCTTTTAAAATACTGTGGATTGCTATGATATTTTCCTACATAGTTTTTCTATTTTATTTTTTTATTTTTCAAAATTTTATTTGTTAATTTTATTTTTTTAATATTGAGTTGATTGAGAATTTAATTTTGGGATTTTTTTTCTTTAAAACATTGTTGATTGCTACAGTATTTCTCCACCTGGTTTTTTTTATGATTTTCTCCAAAATTATCTTTTTCGATTTTATTTTTTAATATTTAGTTGGTTAAGAATTACAGTTACAATATGTGAGGGAAGCATTGTAGCTTTCGTTGCAAATTACTATGAATTGCTACAGTGTTTTGTCCCACATAGTTTTTTTATGCTTTTTTCTAAAATTATCTTTCAATTTTATTACTTTAATATTAAGCTAGTTAAGAATTAGAATTAAAAGTAAATACAAGTAAGGCTAAATCATGAGGGGAAAAACATTGTAACTTTCCTCACAAAACACCATGGATTGATACAGTTTTTCCTCACAAGGTTTTTTTCTAGTTTCTTTTATGTTTTTTTTGTAATACTTTTTTTCCAAAATTATCTATGTCGATGCTATTTTTTTAATATTGAGCTGGTTATAATTTAACTTTGTAATAAAGCTTAATCTTGTGGGGAAAGTATTATATCTTTCCTCACAAAACACTGTGGATTTCTATAATGTCTCTTCACATAGCTTTTTTTCTTATGATTTTTTAAAATTTTCTTTGTCAATTTTATTTTTTTAATATTGAGCTGATTGAGAATTATAATTATAAATCATTATAAATAAGGCTAAATCATGTGGCGAAACACTAGCTTTCATCACAAAACACTGTGAATTGCTATAATGTTTCCAGCATGGTTTTTTTTTCCCTGTTTTTTTTTGTGTTTTTTTTATTTTTTTTCAAATTATCTCTGTTGATTTTTTTTTAATATTGAGCTAATTGAGAATTTAGCTTTTTAATTTTTTTTCTTTAAAACACTGTGAACTATTGTATTGTTTTCCCACATGATTTTTTTATGATATTTTTTAAAATTATATTTGTCGATTTTATTTTTTAATATTGAGTTGATTAAAAATTATAATTACAATAAAACTAAATCATATGGGGAAAGCGTTGTTGTTTTCCTAACAAAACAATGTAGATTGCTACAATATTTCTCTAAATGGTTTTTTTTATGATTCTTTCTAAAATTATCTTTGTTGATTGTAATGGGAAAAACATTGTAGTTTTCCTCACAAAACATTGTCAATTGCTACAACGTTTTTCCTCATGGTTTTTTTTTATTCCAAAATTATCTTTGTCGATTTTTTTTTAATATTAAGTTGGTAGAGAATTTAGCTTTATAAATATTTTTTACTTTTTATTAACAAAAAAGCTAAATCATGTGGCGAAAGTACTGTATCTTTCCTCACAAAACACTATGGATTGCTACAAATTATTTTATTTAGTCCCTAAGTTTTTTTATCACTAACACAACTTTTTTTTCCGTCATGAAATATTAGCTCCATTATACCTTTAGTTTCTATTACTTATCTAGCGCTGATTCACAATTATAACACTATCAAGTACATTTATTTTATAAGCTTGCAGCAGTGCGCAGGCATGCTATCTTGTCTATTTATAACACTGGACTGAATATACTCTCTCTCTTTCTCTCTCTCACTCTCTCTTACACACACACATAGAGAGGACACAAGTGGATGTATTATTGAGATAGCTGAGTCATTTTCACCACATTTAATTGCATAATAAAAGTTTAATAAATAAATAAATAAAATATTAAAAAAAATAATTTTGAGATTTTCAAGATGATTTTACTTTTTTGGTTTTAACTTTATAATAGATATTTTTGCACCAAATCACATTGAGTCTCGTGCCAATGGAATCTTAAACAAATCATCCACGTTCCAATGATGTATTTATAATAAATTTTTTTGTATTATATAATTTCTCTTTGAATTCAAAGATAACATGATGATCAAATCGGTTTACTTAAAAAATAAAATAATTTTTACTATGAATGATTAAAATTAAAAGAAAATAAATTCATGTATATATTTTTTTATAATAAATAAACTATAATTAATATTCATAAGGAAACCAATAATATAAACAAGGTTTTAAACCTTATAAGCTAAAAGAACACTCAGATCTATCATTTTTAGATTTAGTCTCATCGTGATTCTTTAAAATCATAATTTTTTTATTTGAAAATTAAGAAGCAAGATATCCAGCCTCCAAACACCTAAAATACTTAATATAACAGTTACGAGTATGTTGAGTATCAAATTTACATTTAGATTCTGTAGGAACCTTTTTCTAGGTTTTAGAAGGTTTGGCTTTAGCACCCACAAAAGACATGGTTTGGGCAACCCCTTCTCTCCTCAAATTCAGCCTCCATGATAATGAAGATCCTTAATTAAATATATTTTTTTACGTATTACCCTTCCTTTTTAATTTCCTCTCCATCTTTGTAACCATACGTACCATGTCATTTACTTTTAAATTTCCTCTTCATCTTTGTAGTTATATGTACCATGTCCTTTAACTCTATATATTGTTACAACTCTACGATGTTAGTTATATCTCGGTTCAACCCATTAAAAAACCTTGTCGTGGTTGCCTTTATATCCTTCACTACATTAGACCAAATCATAGCAATTTTCATTTCCTTGTAGTAATCCTCAACACTCTTAGAACATTAATTCAAGCTCTATAATTTCTGAAACAACTCTCTATAGTAGTGACTAGGAACAAGCATCTTTCTTATTATGGCCTTCATCTCCTCCCAAGTGTCAATAGGCCTTTCTCGGTTCCTCTTTCTATTAAAAAAAAAATTGATCCCGCTATACTATAGCATAATCAATAAATTCAATGACAACGAGTTTTACCCTTTTCTCTTCCAAGTAGCTATGGTGATAAAAAATTCATTCAACCTTCTTTTCTCACTCTAATTATGCATTGGGGTCATTTTTACCTTACAATGCCAAAATTTTCATCTTGATACTTTCCAAATCCTCATCCAATCCATCATGATGCCCAAAGTCTTGAAAACCACCTCTTTGGACCAATTGACCTCCATGTTGTAAATCATGAGTCACTTGTTTTTTAGGTTGTTAAAATCTATCTCTATAACCCACTGATACATTATCATAGTCCTTGTCACCCTCCATCTATATCATCATTAATAAATTCATTAAAAGTGGCATTAGCAAGCCTTTGAGGCCTCATAGGATTGGAGCCCCTTTTACTTGACCCATCTTGCAAACTAATAATTGCGACCTCTTGCTTCTTTATTTGGTTCCGCTTCTCATCAAATATCAAATTCATCCTCTCTAATTGTTCTTCTAGGGCTTAAAACCCAAAAGCTTGATTGTCCCTCTCCCTTTGTGGTGATGTATCACTTTTAATAGACATTGTTTAGATATGAAAAATACATTAGTTACAAGAAAAATATATCATCACACCACTCTTGTTTCACACCAATATAGCTTTTCACTCTAATATTTTCACCTTTTTCTTTTTCCACTCGTCCTTATATTTTTGGCTTTTTAGGAACTAAATTTTAACAAAATCAAAGACAACAGCTTGGTAGTGCGGCCCAAATGAATATATTGACTCAATAAGCAAGAAAAATATGAGAATAAGCAAATACAAAACTACAACTATGAAAATGCAAATAGCGAACAAATTCGTGTAAAATATAAATGATATGAAGACACAACTTAAAACATATGTTAATTCAATGAAACAAAGTTACTATGACCCAAATATCCTAGTTTTAAATTTAGTATATATATTGGGCCAAAATTAATAATAGAAAATAAAGAACAAATATGTTGACGCAAACAGACCCATTATGCAATTTACGCAATTAGAATTGAAACCAAAATGAAAGTGTGTCCAAATGACTTGAAACTTAATATTTAAAGTTACGGTACCTAAAACCCAAAGAATATCAGTTTATACGTGTTCTATCAAGTTTTGATTCAATCCTCCTTGTAAAAGTAACTAGCGACTATAACTGAAATTTGCAATGACTTTTCTTCATCCTTTTTCTTTTTGTATTTGTGGTTATTGATTTTCATTGACAGTAACAAAATCAATGAAATTTTTTTTAATGATGCAACTAAAGAAGTAGTAAGAGTATGAAAAACATTGAAATCTAAACGTGGACAAGTTGAAAAGCTCAGAAAGATATAACTTGATTTTTAGAATCAAGCTCTGATAACAACCGATGCAACCCCATGGATATAAGACTTAAAAACCCACAAGCAATTTTAAACATAATCTTGAAAAGCTAGAAATCAAATTTGAGATAAAAATCATGACATAACAATTACCTTGAACCAAGACACCAATACTATTGGAATTTGAACCCCCACCCAACCATTAATGAATCCTGAACGAGAAGTATAAGAAAGACACTATAAAGATAGTTGTTCTTTATCAGTCAATTTTAATTCTTTCAAGAACCAAAAATTTAGAGTTTTTTTTCTTTCTCTCTCTCTCACACACACATATTATTCAGAAATCAAAATTAGTAAAATAAACCTAAACACAAGCTAAATAAATATATTTATAATAGGTCAAAAAAATCCTAAATAATACTATAAAAATTGTTAAAGAGTTTCAAATAAAATAGAAAAAAAGTTTTAAAACAACTAGAAATTTAATATAATTCTTAGAAAGTAGTTTGTGGACCTTATCACAAGGCCTTCCAAATGTCCAATCGCTATGAAAGTTTAACAATATATTAAACTAGACTTCTGGAATCTTATGGTAAACTTTCAGCTCGATCCAACGATTGAATAAAAGATTATATTTGTTAGCGTAAGACTATGCATTAGAAAAAATCAATTCAAAACTGACTTAAATAATGTCTTTGAATAGTAAGGATTGTTGCTGCCAACTTTAATTCTTCTAAATAAAATGAAAATCTTTATAATAGTTGTTGCCCCTTAGTTTTATTTATAGAAGATGGAAACTTCCAAAATATTCTCTAAAAATATTCTTGTAATGTTAGGATTAATTGTTGCCACCTATCTTTCCTTGTAGGCCATGAAAAGTTGTTCAAACAAGTTTGTCCAATTATATTGTCAGCTCTAAGCCTAAGTTGGGGTTGAGTTGAGCCCTTCTTGCATATGTATTAGATTGATTATAGATTGTCCCATATGTGTTGATGTGCCGTGAATAATTTGAAAATCGGCAACAATGAATCTAACGAAAATTGATGAAGGATGGGTCTGGTTGTGTTGTCTTTCTTTTGGTGTTTAGGCTGGATTGTAGTAATTTAAAGGTAAATAAGATGGAGGATAGACTAGAATGATACTTTGATAAGTCGATCTGGACGCCACAAAGATCAGTCTAGGATTTCGACGCCACACTCTTTATGATTGAAGAGTGATAAGTCAGGTAGGGTTCTTTACAAAACAAATTTGGAAGAACAACTCTTAATTCTCTGAATTAAGTTTCAAAATCTTGGCCAAAAGTGTTTATTACATATTCTGATACATATTTATCTTTGGAACATCCCTCCAAAGTTAGGTGAATTCAACATGACAGAAGTCAAGCCTAAAAACTAGACTTTTAATAAAGTAAGTAGCCAAATTTAACTAACACACGTTTTCTTTGACATTTCTAAAATATAAGCAGACCAAATTTAAAACAACCATAACTTTTGACACAAAAGTCCAATGCAATCATGGTTGGACAATCTAGAAAGATCACGTTCTGAACTTGAATTTTACCTACATAAATCTTGTTTTCACATGCATTGGATGACTTCAAATTCGGGTTCAAATCCATCTACTGTTCTGACCGTAAACAGCATCAATTCCTTCACTTATTTGCATTATCAATCCAAATACAAGTAGCCCAGCATCAAAATAACCATTAAGGACTTTTCCCATCTCCAAGTTCCAATTGTAGGCAAATAAGCACCCTTGAACCAATTTCACACTGATTGCTAATTTTTAACTCCGACGCAGCTTCAATCATTGCAATTTGATTCGTCATGGCCCATTGTAGTTGTTTTGCTCTCGCTCTTGTCATTGGACCATCTGCATCCTCCTGCGTATTAGATTCAGCTTTACGAGATGGATTATAATTCCCATGATGCACATCATCAGCCCCGGGTTGATAATGATTTGTCCTCAAATCATAATCGTCATCATCATCCAAGTACGGAGTTAAGTCTTTCAAATTAAAAGTAGCTGATACGTTGTAATCACCAGGAAGATCTACCTTATACGCATTGTCATTCACCTTCTCTATAATACGAAATGGACCATCAGCTCTTGGCATCAACTTGGACTTACGTTTGCTTGGAAATCTGCCCTTACTAATATGAATCGAAACAAGATCACCAGGTTCAAACCTGACCATCTTTCGCCCCTTGTTAGCTTGTTTAGCATACTTTGTTGTTTTCTCCTCAATATGTAGTCGAACCTGCTCATGTAGTTTCTTCATCAATTCTGCCTTTCTAATTCCATCCATAGATGTCCTCTCATCAATTGGAATATGAACAAGATCAATAGGAACACAAGGATTAAAGCCATACACAACCTCAAATGGTGAAAATTTTGTAGCCCTATGCACACTACGATTATATGCAAACTCCACAATAGGCAAACAAGTATCCCAACTCTTCAAATTCTTATGTATAACAGCTCGTAACAAAGAAGATAAAGTTCGGTTTACTACCTCAGTTTGTCCATTAGTTTGTGGATGACATGCCGTACTGAAAAGTAACTTCGTTCCAAGTTTCCTCCAAAGAGTCTTCCAAAAATGGCTTAAGAACTTTGTATCACGATCAGAGACAATGCTTTTAGGAACTCCATGCAAACGAACAATCTCTTGAAAGAACAAATCAGCAACATGTTGTGTTTTCTTACAAGGAATGAAATGGGACATTTTGGAGAATCAATCAACAACCACCATTATTGAATCCTTCCCATGTTGTGTTCTTGGTAATCCAAGTACGAAGTCCATGCTAATGTCCATCCATGGTTGCTCTGGAATAGGCAGTGGCATAAATAGTCCATACGCATTCTTTTTACCCTTAGCTCTCTTGCAAATAGAACATCTTTCAATCACCTTGTGTACATCCCGTAACATGCTGAGCCAAAAAAAAATGTTCTTTCAGCAGCTCATAAGTCTTCTTCTCCCCAAAATGACCACTAAGACCACCACTATGAGCCTCTCGCACAAGCAACTCCCGTAACGAACCTGAAGGAATACACATTCTGCCCATTTTGAACAAGTAACCTTCATGCATAAAGAACCCATCACAAGCTCCCTTTACACATTCGGCAACCACATTAGCAAAGTAGGAATCATTGGCATACTCATCCTTCACCTGTTCAAAACCCATCAGCCTTGCATTTCAACATAGAGATCAGTGCATACCTCCTAGAAAGAGCATCAGCAACCACATTAACTTGCCCTATCTTGTACTTTATGACATAAGAAATGACTCCATGAACTCCACCCATTTAGCGTGTCTTCGATTCAGCTTGCTTTGCCCCTTAAGATACTTCAAGGCTTCATGATCAGTATGTATAACAAATTCTTTAGGCAACAAGTAGTGCTGCCATACCTCCAGAGCCTGAATCAAAGCTTGGAACTCCTTATCGTAAATAGAGTAGTTCAAACGCGCTCCATTTAACTTTTCACTGAAGAATGCAATCGGTCTCTTTTCTTGCATCAAAACAGCACCAATTCCAACCCCGGAAGCACCGCACTCTATTTCGAATGTTTTAGCAAAGTCTGGAAGTGCTAAAACTGGAGCAGTACATAACTTTTCTTTAATCAGCTCAAAAGCTTTATGCGCATCTTCACTCCATCTAACTCTTTCCCTTTTTTCAAGCATTCTGTCATAGGAGCAACAATAGAACTGAAGTCTTTCACAAATCGCCTGTAGAAAGAAGCTAAACCATGGAAACTCTTCACATCAGCAATACTAGTAGGTTTTGGCCAGTCCCGAATTGCCTCAATTTTCTCCTTGTCAACTCTAACTCCCCTGCTAGAGATAATATATCCAAGAAACACAACATTTTCTTACAGAAGTAACACTTTGTGAGTTTCCCATACAACTTAGAATCTTGCAAAGTCTCAAACACAACTCTAAGATGTTTCACATGATCATCAAAGGTCTTGCTATACACCAGGATGTCGTCAAATATACTACAACAAACAGCCCAATATACTTCCTCAATACATGATTCATAAGCCTCATAAATGTACTAGACGCATTAGATAACCCAAACGGCATTACCATCCATTCATATAACCCCTGTTTAGTTTTAAATGCTGTTTTCCATTCATCTCCCTCTTTCATTCTAATTTAGTGATAGCCACTCATCAAATCGACTTTAGAAAACATGCAGCACCCATGCAACTCATCAAGCAAATCATCAAGTCTAGGTATAGGAAATCGATACTTAACTGTTATTTTGTTGATAGCGCGGCTGTCCATACACATCCTCATGGTACCATCTTTCTTCGGTACAAGCAAAGTAGGTACGGAACATGGACTAAGTGATTCTCGCACATAGCCCTTCTCTAAGAGCTCACCGACCTGCCTTTGAATCTCTTTCGCTTCCTCTGGATTACATCTGTATGCTGGTCTATTAAGAAGTGAAGCTCCCGGCACCAAATCAATTTGATGCTCAATACCACGAATAGGTGGTAACCCTTTAGGTAATTCATCTGGAAACAATCTTTAAATTCTTCAAGTAATTCCTTAATCTGTCTTGGTAAGTCCAATCCTTTTACTTGTAGTAGTTGCTTTGCCCAGACCATGAAAACAATCCCTGTTGTGGCTAATGCTTGTTTGATGTCTCCTTTTTGGCTAACAACAGCCCTTACGTGATGTCACCTCCTTTTGTTGGCTTCGTAATTGATCCTCTCTAACTTGTTGAGAACTCAGTGGTAACAAGTTCACCTTCTTTCCATTCAGCATAAAAGAATAAGTGTTCTTTCGTCCATTGTAGGTCACATCCTTATCAAACTGCCATGGACGACCCAGCAACAAATGGCTAGCTGACATTGGCGCAACGTCACACAAAACCTCGTCGTGATAGGTTTTAATGGAAAAAGGTACACGAACTTGCTTTGTCACCCGAATCTCCCCATTCTCATTCAGCCATCGCAAACTATAGGGCCTGGGATATGGAAGGGTAGTTAAACCCAATTTCTCCACCAAGGTAGTTGATGCAACATTAGTACAACTTCCATTATCAATGATCATCCCACACACCTTATCTCGAATATGACATCGAGTATGAAAGATGTTCTCACGTTGTTCATCACTGACATCAATTTGTGCATTCAGAACCCGTTGAACAACCAACAAATCTCCCTTCACTGGTTCGAAATCCTCTTCTTGTTCAGCCACTTGTACCTCATCTTCATCTTCAGTTTCAACCTCATCTCCACTGATCAGCTCTCTATGATCCCCATGCAAAATCATCACCCTTTTATTTGGACATTCCGAAGCAATGTGTCCATGTCCTAAGCACTTGATGTCCCGAGACCTCCTAGGATGTTGAGGTTCTGTCACCTCCTTTCCCTTCAAAGAATCAGAACTGGTATTCCTCTTGCTAAACTCTACCTTCTCAGCTCGTTTAGGTGTGCTCCATGTTCGTGTTGGTGTAGAAACAGCCCTTGTCGTGCTTGACGTAGTTACACCAGTTCGGACACCTCCTCGTCTCTACTACCTCTCTACTTAGGTTGCAAGCTTTATAACTTCCTCAAGGAAGATGTACGGCTGTAACTCAACAACATTAGCTATATCCTTCCTCAACCCTCAAGAAATCTAGCTATTGTTTGCTCTTGAGGTTCCATCAATTCACATCGAATCAGCAGCAACTCAAACTCTTTCACATACTCTTCCACGCTCAAAGATCCTTGTCGCAAAGTCTGAAGTCTGATGTATAGCTCCTGTTTATAGTAATCAGGAACAAATCTCTTCTTCATCACTCTTTTCATAGTTGCCCATGTTGTAATCTCCTCCTCTCCATCCCTTCTCCTCTGAATCTTTAAGTTTTCCCACCATAAAAGAGCATAATCTATAAACTCAAGTGTGCTGCCACCTTGCACTTCCTTTCTTCAGAATATTCATACCATTCAAACACCTTTTCAACCTTCTGAATCCACTCCAAGTATTCCTCAGGTGAACTACTTCCTCTAAACGGTGGAATCTTAAGTTTGAGACCATTAGGAGGATTATAATTCTGCCTTCTTGGTCTAACCCTATCATCAGCCTCATCATCCCCATTTGGATCTTCGTCAGCTTCTATAATATCATATCGTGGCACCCTAAGTGCTTGCCTCGGTTGGGGTTGCAAATTATTTCTTTGCATCCTTTGCATAAGGGTATTCAACTATTCACGAATTCCAGTCATCTCATCCCGAATCTCAGCATGAGATCGTTGTAAGCCCATAACCTGTGCCTGTTCCAAACTTAACCCTCTTGGCAAATCTTCTTTATCTCCAGCCATAGTTAAGTCTATCAACCTCAATTCCAGCAAACTTTCTTCTTGTTGTGTTGTTTTTGGCTCCTGT
>CM031987.1:3514277-3538392 GCA_018804465.1 Populus tomentosa | reverse complement strand
CAATGAACAAAGTGTAAAAGGTGGCATATCATAGGACAATTTTAAATGTCATTAGAGGCATTATGGAAGAAATTTTGGAGAGAAAACAGGCATAAGTGAAATGTGTACTTCATGTTACTTAAGAAATGAATGAACCAAAATGGTTTGTTTGTTTTTGAGCTTGTGAAGAGGTTGTTCTCAACCCTATTTATATGCAGCTTGTACACCCTTTATTTTCCCTTCTTTTCTTTAGCTATTTTGGAGAGACTTGAGGAACAATTTTTTCTCTCTAATATTCCATTAATGTTAAGAGACCCTGACACGACCAAAAGATTGATGTCTTCTCCCAAGTGTAGGAGTGTCGAAGTAATAAATAACCCGGCAAGATCGGGGTCGAACCACAGAGAGGTTAATTGTATAATTATAAATAACAAGACAACAACAACAATAATAAAATAATAGTAATAGTAGTAGTAGTATAATAATAATAATAATAATAATAATAATAATACTCAATACGTGGCGTTGTTATACCTGAGAATGATCTAAAAGATCGAGTCACAAGGTTTCCCAGCCTATATACTGAGGTTATGAAAAAGAGTCAAAGAGATATATTATATAATATAAACAGATTTATGATGCGAATGAATAAGGCAAGATCAACAATATCAAGGATCCTTGATCAAACCAGAGCATACTTTAACGTACATAAAATATAACAAGAATATAAATAAATAATAATAATACTAATAATACATAATACTAATAATAACTACTAATAATAATATACTATTAGTAATAATAATAATTAATAATAATAATAATAATAACCATAAAAAGACGAGGAGGAGGAAGAGACAATAATAACAACAAAATAATAAGAATAACAACAACAAATAATAACAAAAATAAGAAAAGCAGGAAGAAATTAATGAGAACTTTGAGATGGAAGATTAATGTAAGGATTAAATAATAATAAAGACAATGTCAAGGTTAGAGGATCCACCAATGGTATTTCAAACAAGTATAGTATAAACTCTTATTACTCAATTTGGAAACCACACACGAAGGAGGTTCCAGTCGGATGATTTGTCATTAATAGCTCATTATAAATTATTAACATGATCATATTAATTATCTTCATAACACCAAACTTTTAAATATTATCAGGAATTCATGATGTTAACTGATGTTAACAACAAATCAAGTACCTTTCATAGCCCTAGGTGTAGGTAATACCATACGGTTGGGGTTATGAGAGTGCCAAGCATTTGTTGTACCAAGTATATACAACACAAATTTAGATTAACCATTTAACAAGCAAGGTATTAAGAAATTAGTAAGATAAAAAGATAAGACATGTTAATATTAAACATTAAGGTCCATATTGAGTTTACACCATACTTGTTCTTACAACCATTAGTGTAACCTTTTTCACCTTGACATAATAAACTTAGCTAAACATAATGAAGAAGAAAAACATAAATAAATAAAACAAGAACATAAATAAAATACAAGTTAACTAAGGAAAGGAAAGGAAATGAAAAGCATAAACAAGAAATTAATAAAAGCAAAGCTTAAGAATTACAAAAAAATATAAAGAGAGAAATAAAGAGCATGAACTTGATCTGAACAACCAAGCCCCTAAATACATGGCAAATGCCTCCTTTTATAGGCCAAAATTCGGAATTATTGCTTTGATGACTCATTGTTGAGTGGGTGGCCAACTTTTGACTTAGTGAAAATCCTTATCATCTTGTCTAAATAAACAAAAATGCTAGCATCAGAACTGGGTCCAGATGTCCAAATGAAAGTTCTGCGAATTCTCTTAGCTTTCCAGCAAAAAAAAAATGAGGTCATTTGACTTCTAGAACTCAAGATATGGGCTGAACACTGAATAGTGTTTGGGCTGCAGGACAGCTTCGGACTTGTCCGTTGTTGCTATTATTTGGACTTGAAAACGGCCTTCTTAGATCTTGATGTCCAAATGAAAGTTGTAGGCCTATGTCTTATCAAATCTCTGTAAAAATTTCAGATCATTTGGATATCTAGAACTCGAGATATGACCCAATTACCGAACAGTGTTCCAGTTTGGACTGCACCAACATCTCTTTTCTAAGCTTCACCCTTCTTTATCTTCAAAATTTCAGTAGTTGAATTCATCAATCAATCCTTTGATTTATGTGATATGCCTGCATTTAAGATGAACATTTACCATATATTAGGGTAATTTATAATATTAGACTTGTTATTATAAAACATGCTTTAGTTAAGGAGTTATTGATACTTTAAGTGCAAAATGATGATATAAACCCTTGATAAACATGCACTTTTAAGTACTAATCACACCCCCCAACCAGCTTATTACTAGTCCCTAGTAATCAAAGCGTTAAAATAGAAAAACAATTTGCAAGTTCCACAAAGCAAGGCATTCATCATTCAACTTCCATTAATCTATCCAGATAAACAAACTATCATTTCTGCTTCATATTTCTTAAACAAGATATTAATAAATCTTCTTTTTATGTGCTCAATGTATGAAAACATATATGATGGGGCTATTGTTGGAAGAAAACAATATGATGTTCTAATGTTTAAGGTTAACTTCCTTGGGTTGGGATCATTTTTCTTCTTCTTTTTTTTTCTTTTTTTTCTATTTACACATACAACTTAAAACACAATGCATCTTTAACCCATGTAACGAGCTTTAGGCTAATGACTCCCAGACCAGTTGGTCTTAGGGCATTAGGTGTTGAGACACCTCTACGAGCTTAGCAACTCGGGTTGCAGATACTGATACGTAGATAGTGCAATGTTTGATTCCCTTAAGCTTTTCTCCTTAACCCATGTAACAAGCTTTGGGCCAATAACTCCCAAGTCAATTGACTTTAGGGTATTAAGTGTTAAAACACCCCTTCGGGCTTAATTGCTTAGGTTAGGGAGGCTACGAAACCAAACTTATCTACGTTTTTATTCATCATTATTATCACAATTTTTTTTTTTTTGTTTTTTTGTTTTTTTTTTTTTATGCAAATTATGTACTATCCCTTTCCCTTAGTTATTACCTTTAACAAAAGAACATAAATAATGTAATAATCCAATGTGCAACCCACAATCATATGTTAAAGCGTGTGTGTGTGAAAATGAAGATTCAAGAATACTTGTTAAATGAGCATATGAGCAGAATCAAGTGTTAACAATATGAGAGTTTGTAGACTTAGATATTTCAAGAAGTATTATGATAGACCCTGTTAAGAATGTTTACTAAGATGCGTCTCAAGAGTCACTTTAACAAAAGAACTCCTTTTACTCTGCCATCCTAGCAACAACAGTTTTGCAAATAGTTTATGAAATAGAAAACACAATTGTTTTTTTTTTACTACTACCCTTTCCCCCCAACCAAAATGAGACATTGTCCACAATGTTTTAAGGTAGAAAGATAGAGTATAGAAGACATCACCTGAAATAACGAACACTGACAAACCTGAAACACACTTAAACAAATAGAAGAAACAACAAAACACAATAATAAAACCAAAAGACACAAAGTTTTTACAAACAAAGGCTCAAATCCAATCTAAGCTTTTTACGGCTTTCCTGAGTTGACCAATTTATGCGACTCATGGAGGGATTAATTACAGGGATGAAAGATTGTAGTTGGTCAATCAATTGTTCAGCAGTAGCAGCAGAGATTATGATTTGTCGTGCTGAAGATGTTAGAAACTCCTGTTCCACAGCATGATCAAGAAAAGACAACAACTTATCATAAAAACCATTAACATTTAACAAACCTATGGGTTTATGGTGAATGTGCAGTTGGGCCCAAGAGGAAATATGAAAGATCTCTTCCAATGTGCCCAGACCACCTGGTAAGGCAATGAAGGCATCAGCATGGTTAAACATTGCATTCAGTCGATCAGACATTGTGGGGACTTGTAATTCCTCTCCAATTGTTTTTCCAATGATGTCCCCTTGTGCTAAAGCTTTGGGGACAATCCCCAAAACTTGACTACCTCCTACAGATGCAGCTATTGACACTCCCCCCATTAACCCAAGGCTACCTCCTCCATACACTAAATGAATCTTTCGCTCAGCTAGTACCTGACCAAGATGATTTGCTGATTCTAAAAACTCTTTTTCTTTCCCGGGACTGGATCCACCAAAAACACAAATTTTGTTTATGTGATTACTTGAGGAACCTGCCATTTCTACACACGTCTGTATTTGATGAATGTATGGGTTGAGTAGAAATAAAAGGAAGGAAGAGAAGAATTTATAGATGAGAAATTGAAAATGCAATCATACCACCTATATGTAGGCCAGCTGTAGTCGCACACACATACAGACACACACACACACACTCTCTCTCTCTCTCTTTATTAATTATTTATTTTGAAAAAGCATATATATGTACAGGTAGTTGTGATTATGGCTCACATCTTCCCTTGGTTTTACGTCCAAGAACGGCTTAAACGCCCTCTATGGGTCGGGGATAGGCTTCCCATCCAGTTTTCTTAAAAACTGGCAAACAGGGTCTTTTTTAGTCAGATTCCCAAGACTAAGTCGAGCATGTTCTTTATGGAATTGGGGCCATAAATCATAAATTGCACGATGCACATCTCCACTAGGGTGCGTCTCAAGAGTCAATAGAAAATTATCTAAAGACCCCTTACTCAGGCCATCCTTAATGAATTGTATTTTATCTTCACGGTTTACAGATACCATTCCTAAAGAACGACATGTCGCATTACAAGTCCATCTAGCACATCGGTGACAGACTTTCAGTCGTTTTGCACGACGTTTCTTCGCAAAAGTGCTTTTACCTGTTCCAGGCATGTATGAAATGAAAGAATTAGAGGACTCACCTGATAATCGGACCTTTGCTTCAATCAGCCAGCGAATATCTTCAGGAATTCCATGGTTCATTAACAACCTCAATCTTGCACATCTAGCACGGTAAATTTTTGTAATCGCATTCTGAGGCAGAGCGGGAAAATACTTTTTCAATTTTTCAAGAGTGGTGTCCATTTTCAACTGAGAATTGGGGGAGAGATTCAAAGAAAGAAGAAAGAGCAGAGAATTGCACAATTATATACACAGATATCAGTTATCATGGGAAACTGAAAGAACCGACTTAAAAGTCACGGAGTACCGTTATCCGCCATTTGACCGGGGTGAGAGAAACTAGCAAAACAAAAGATATACCAAAACAAACACAAAACAATGTGAGAAAAAGAATCAATCTTTATATACAGGATCACTCAATTCAATAGAGTCATTTTCAACTGAAAAATTGTCAAAATAAACTTTCAACCGATGCCCATTTACCTTGAAAACATTGCCATTCTTTGGATTTTCGATATCACAGGCCCCATATGGATACACATATTTCACAATAAAAGGACCACTCCATCTTGATCTTAGTTTTCCAGGAAATAAATGGAGTCGAGAATTATAAAGCAAGACTTTTTGACCAACATTGAATGTTTTTCGCAGAATTTTCTTATCATGAAACTCTTTGATTCTTGCTTTATGAATTCTTGAATTGTCATATAAATCATTTCTTATTTCCTCAAGCTCATTTATTTGCAATTTTCGCAGCTGACTAGCATCATCAATGTTTGAATTGAAAGCTTTGATAGCCCAATAAGCTTTATGTTCAATTTCCACAGGCAAGTGACAAGGTTTTCCATAGACTAGTCTATAAGGTGACATACCTAATGATGTTTTATATGCAGTTCGATAAGCCCAAAGTGCATCATTAAGTCTTAAAGACCAGTCTTTCCGATTAGGGTTCACCGTTTTCTCCAAGATTTGTTTGATCTCCCTATTAGCAAGTTCTACTTGTCCACTCGTCTGAGGGTGATAAGGGGTGGCAACTTTGTGTGTGATTCCATATTTCTTCATTAAAGATTCAAATGGCTTGTTGCAGAAATGTGTTCCACCATCACTTATCATGGCTCGAGGGATTCCGAATCGACTTAAAATGTTTTCTTTCAAAAAATTTATCACTGTTTTGTGATCATTGGTTCTACTTGGAATTGCCTCTATCCATTTTGAAACATAATCTACTGCGACCAATATATACAAGAAACCAAATGATGGAGGAAATGGACCCATAAAATCTATACCCCAACAATCAAAGATCTCAATGACAAGAATAGGATTTAAAGGCATCATGTGACGTTTTGAAATAGATCCCAACTTTTGACAATTTTCACAAGTCTTGCAGAATGCATGTGAGTCTTTAAACATGGTGGGCCAGTAAAATCCACTTTGTAAGATTTTTGCAGTTGTCTTTCTTGATGAGAAATGACCCCCACATGCCTCAGAATGACAAAATTTAATGACACTACTTACCTCATTGTCAGGAATGCATCTTCGAAATATTTGATCAGGACAATATTTGAATAAATAAGGGTCATCCCAATAAAAGTTCTTCACTTCGTTCAAGAACTTTCTTTTGTCTTGGGTACTCCAATGAGCTGGCAATTGTCTTGAAACAAGAAAATTAACAATATTAGCAAACCAAGGCATCATAGAGACAGAAAATAAAGATTCATCAGGAAAGTAGTCATCGATTGGTGTGATGTCAGATCTCGAATCGGTTGTCAATCTTGACAAATGATCTGCGACAACATTTTCGGTGCCTTTCTTGTCTTTGATTGTGATATCAAATTCTTGAAGTAACAAAATCCACCGTACCAATCTAGCCTTAGAATCTTTCTTAGAGAGAAGATATTTCAATGCTGCATGATCACTAAAAACAACAACAGGTGAGCCAACAAGATAAGACCTGAATTTATCACATGCAAATACTACTGCAAGTAATTCTTTTTCAGTGGTAGTGTAATTCATTTGAGCACTATTTAAAGTTTTACTTGCATAGGAAATCACATAAGGTTTCTTCTCTTTTCTTTGTCCCAAGACAGCACCCACGGCATAATCACTAGCGTCACACATTATTTCAAAAGGTAATGACCAATCAGGAGGTTGAATGACAGGAGCAGAAGTAAGCAAGCTTTTAAGTTTAACAAAGGCTTTTTCACATTGTTCAGTCCATTCAAAAACAGTTTCCTTTGATAGAAGGTTACACAATGGTTTAGATATTACACTAAAATCTTTGATGAACCTTCTGTAAAAACCAGCATGTCCTAAGAATGATCTAACATCTTTAACAGATTTTGGTGTTGGTAAGTTGGCAATTAACTCGATTTTAGATTTGTCAACTTCAATTCCTGTCGATGAAACAATGTGACCAAGTACAATGCCGTTTGTTACCATAAAGTGACATTTTTCCCAATTCAGTACAAGATTCTTCTCTTCACACCTGTTCAAAACCTTTTCCAAGTTAGTTAAGCAACCATCAAATGAATCACCAAAAACAGAAAAATCATCCATAAAAATCTCAAGAAAACGTTCAACCATATCACTGAATATGCTAAGCATGCATCTTTGAAACGTGGCTGGTGCATTACATAACCCAAAAGGCATTCTTCGATATGCAAAAGTACCAAATGGACAAGTGAAAGTAGTCTTCTCTTGGTCTTCCAATGCAATTTCAATTTGATTGTAACCTGAATAGCCATCTAGGAAACAATAAAATTCATGACCTGCAACTCTTTCTAGGATTTGATCCATGAAAGGTAAAGGAAAATGATCTTTTCTAGTCATTAAATTAAGTTTCCTATAGTCAATGCACATGCGCCAACCAGTAATAGTCCGAGTTGGAATTAACTCATTTTTCTCATTTGTTATCACAGTGACTCCAGACTTTTTGGGTACAACTTGGGTAGGACTTACCCATTTGCTGTCAGAAATAGGATAAATGATTCCATTATCTAGAAGTTTAATGACTTCATTTTTCACTACTTCTTTCATATTAGGATTAAGTCTTCGTTGCATTTCTCTAGATGGTTTAGCATTTTCCTCCAAATAAATCCTGTGTGTGCAAATCAAAGGACTAATTCCTTTTATGTCAGCTATGGTCCATCCTAATGCATTTTTGTGCATTTTCAGAGTCTGTAGTAACTTACCTTCCTGATGTGCATTAAGTTTGGAAGAGATTATTACCGGAAAAGTTTCATTTTCTCCCAAAAATGAGTATTTAAGATTGACTGGTAACGGCTTCAAATCAAGTTTTGGTGGTTGAACACTTGAAGGTATAGACTCAATTGATCGTGATGGCAATTCTTCAATTTGTGGTCTCCAATTACATGCCTTTGCTTCTTCCTGAAAATAAACCATTTGCAACTCATCAGGTTCATCAATCTTAGTTTCACTAGAAGTGGTTTGAAATTGATCATGAACTAATTTTTCAATAAAGTCCACTTCCTGTAAATCATTATCATCTCCAGGTTGCTTGCAAATGTTGAAAATATTCATCTCCAATGTCATGTTTCCAAATGATAGTTTCATCAGTCCATTCCTACAATTAATCAATGCATTAGAAGTTGCAAGAAATGGACATCCTAAAATAACAGGAATTGAATTACATGCTTCAACAGGTTGTGTATCCAAGACAATAAAATCTACAGGGTAAATGAATTTATCAACTTGTACTAACACATCTTCAACTATTCCTCTAGGCACTTTTACAGATCTATCAGCAAGTAAAAGAGTTACAGAAGTTGGTTTTAACTCACCTAGATTGAGACTTTGAAAAACCGAATATGGAAGTAAATTCACACTAGCTCCAAGATCAAGTAAAGCTCTTTCAATTTTATGTTCTCCAATAAAGCAAGAAATTGTAGGACAACCAGGGTCTTTATATTTCAAAGCATTATTGTTCTGAATAATAGCACTTACTTGTTCGGCTAAAAAGGCTTTCTTTTTCACATTCAGTTTTCTCTTCACAGTGCATAGATCTTTCAAAAATTTAGCATAGGAAGGTACCTGTTTAATAGCATCCAACAAAGGTATATTGATCCTTACCTGTTTGAAAATTTCAAGGATTTCAGAATTGTGATTGACTTTCCTTTGTTTGGTCATGGCATGAGGAAATGGAAGTGCTGGTGGAGAATCAGTCTTTTCTTCACAACGTTCAAATTCAACCCCTTCCTTACCCTCAGAAATTGACTCTTCATCTTTCTCACAAGGTTCAAGAGTGGGTTTTTCAATAACCTTACCGCTGCGAAGAGTGATGACTGATTTGACTTGATCCATGTGTTGGCTTTCGGAACTACTTGCATTTACATTGTATTGCCCCTTTGGATTTTGCTGTGGTTGAGATGGAAACTTACCTTTCTCTTGAAAACTGAGAGCAGATGTGAATTTTGCAAGAGCATCTTTAAAATTTGTCATGCTTTGAGTAAGTTGAGTGTTGATTGTCTCTTGCTTTTCAATGAATGCATGCAATGTTTCCTCAAGATTTCTTCTAGGAGGTGGAGCATAAGAAGGTGCATATCCATGAGAATTTTGGAAATTATGGTGTGCTTGAAACGGTGGCTGTGTAGTTTGTGCATTATTGTTATCACTCTTCCAACTGAAATTTGGGTGATTTCTCCAACCAGGATTGTATGTTTGCGAGTATGGGTTATGATTGGGCCTTTGGAAACTGTTTAAGGCATGGGCTTGTTCATGGAGACATTCCTTGAAAGAAGGCAAAGTTGGACAGTTATTAGTTGCATGTTCATTTGTTTCACAGATTTGACACACAATGTCTTGAATAGATTTTAATTGACCACTCTTTTTCAATTCTAGTGCCTCAACTTTTCTAGCTAAAGATGTAAACTTGGCTTGGAGGTCATGATCTTCCCTAAGGTTATACATACCTCCACTAGATGTATGAGGTTGGGTTTTACTTGGTGTCTCATAAGTGCCCTTAGTGTCCCAATTTTGCGCATTTTCAGCTAGCAAGTCTAAGTACTCCATTGCTTCATTAGGGTCTTTATCTTCAAAAGTTCCATTGCACATCAATTCAACCATTTGCCTATCTTTAGGTGTTAATCCTTCATAAAATTGTGAAACCAATCTCCATGTTTCAAAACCATGATGAGGGCAAGTATTAAGCAAGTCTCGATACCTATCCCAACATTGGTAAAATGTTTCACTTGGTTTTTGAGTGAAAGTGGTGATTTGTCTTTTGAAAGAGTTGGTTCTGTGAGATGGAAAAAACTTCTTTAAAAATTGTTGTTGCATTTCATCCCAAGCACGAATGGATCCTGACTTAAGATTTTGTAGCCATGTTTTAGCTTTATCTTTTAATGAAAAAGGAAAAAGCTTTAATCGAATGGTGTTCATGCTACAATTTAAGTCATTATAGGTGTTACAAACTTCTTCAAATTCTCTCAAATGCAAGTATGGATTTTCTAGATCTAAGCCATGAAAAGAAGGTAAAAGTTGAATAATGCCTGGCTTAAAATTAAAATGGGATGCATCAGGAGGGAAAACTATGCATGAGGGTGCACTTGTTCTTGTAGGATTCATGTGGTCTCTAAGTGTCCTAACACGGTTATTCTCATTATTCTCATTATTCTCATTATGAAGTGACTGGTTATCTTCTTCGGCCATATTTTCTGAAAATGATGAGGATACCCTAGAAAGTCTACCACTTAATGTACGTGACCAAACACTCATGCACGTGTAGAAAGAGAATAAAAGGAAGAAGAAAACAAAAGAAAAAGAAACAAAAAAGAAAAGAAAGAAAAAGAAACAAAGTTAGATACAAGAAAAGTGAAAAGAGAAAACAAAATAAATACTATGATTTGTACAAGAAATTACCTCCCCGGCAACGGCGCCAAAAACTTGACACGACCAAAAGATTGATGTCTTCTCCCAAGTGTAGGAGTGTCGAAGTAATAAATAACCCGGCAAGATCGGGGTCGAACCACAGAGAGGTTAATTGTATAAATTATAAATAACAAGACAACAACAACAATAATAATAACAATAATAGTAATAGTAGTAGTAGTAGTAATAATAATAATAATAATAATAATAATACTCAATACGTGGCGTTGTTATACCTGAGAATGATCTAAAAGATCGGGTCACAGGTTTCCAGCCTATATACTGAGTTTATGAAAAGATCAAAGAGATATATTATATAATATAAACAGATTTCTGATGCGAATGAATAAGGCAAGATCAACAATATCAGGATCCTTGATCAAACACAGAGCATACTTAACGTACATAAAATATAACAAGAATATAAATAATAATAATAATACTAATAATAATAATACTAATAATAATACTAATAATAATAATAATAATAATATTAGTAATAATAATAATAATAATAATAATAACAATAAAAAGACGAGGAGGAGGAAGAGACAATAATAACAACAAAAATAATAATAATAACAACAACAATAATAACAATAACAACAATAATAATAACAAAAATAAGAAAAGCAGGAAGAAATTAATGAGAACTTTGAGATGGAAGATTAATGTAAGGATTAAATAATAATAAAGACAAATGTCAAGGTTAGAGGATCCACCAATGGTATTTCAAACAAGTATAGTATAAACTCTTATTACTCAATTTGGAAACCACACACGAAGGAGGTTCCAGTCGGATGATTTGTCATTAATAGCTCATTATAAATTATTAACATGATCATATTAATTATCTTCATAACACCAAACTTTTAAATATTGTCAGGAATTCATGATGTTAACTGATGTTAACAACAAATCAAGTACCTTTCATAGCCCTAGGTGTAGGTAATACCATACGGTTGGGTTATGAGAGTGCCAAGCATTTGTTGTACCAAGTATTATACAACACAAATTTAGATTAACCATTTAACAAGCAAGGTATTAAGAATTAGTAAGATAAAAAGATAAGACATGTTAATATTAAACATTAAGGTCCATATTGAGTTTACACCATACTTGTTCTTACACCATTAGTGTAACCTTTTCACCTTGACATAATAAACTTAGCTAAACATAATGAAGAAGAAAAACATAAATAAATAAAACAAGAACATAAATAAAATACAAGTTAACTAAGGAAAGGAAAGGAAATGAAAAGCATAAACAAGAAATTAATAAAAGCAAAGCTTAAGAATTACAAAAAATATAAAGAGAGAAATAAAGAGCATGAACTTGATCTGAACAACGAAGCCCCTAAATACATGGCAAATGCCTCCTTTTATAGGCCAAAATTCGGAATTATTGCTTTGATGACTCATTGTTGAGTAGGTGGCCAACTTTTGACTTAGTGAAAATCCTTATCATCTTGTCTAAATAAAAAAAAAATGCTAGCATCAGAACTGGGTCCAGATGTCCAAATGAAAGTTCTGCGAAATTCTCTTAGCTTTCCAGCAAAAAAAAACTGAGGTCATTTGGACTTCTAGAACTCAAGATATGGGCTGAACACTGAATAGTGTTTGGGCTGCAGGACAGCTTCGGACTTCTCCGTTGTTGCTATTATTTGGACTTGAAAACGGCCTTCTTAGATCTTGATGTCCAAATGAAAGTTGTAGGCCTATGTCTTATCAAATCTCTGTAAAAATTTCAGATCATTTGGATATCTAGAACTCGAGATATGACCCAATTACCGAACAGTGTTCCAGTTTGGACTGCACCAACATCTCTTTTCTAAGCTTCACCCTTCTTTATCTTCAAAATTTCAGTAGTTGAATTCATCAATCAATCCTTTGATTTATGTGATATGCCTGCATTTAAGATGAACATTTACCATATATTAGGGTAATTTATAATATTAGACTTGTTATTATAAAACATGCTTTAGTTAAGGAGTTATTGATACTTTAAGTGCAAAATGATGATATAAACCCTTGATAAACATGCACTTTTAAGTACTAATCATGTTTGGTTTATTTTGGGCTTATTTTATTTTTTTTCATAAAAAGATTATGTTTTTGCATGCCTTTTATTTTATTTATAAAAAAGAGCTAAAATTTTACATGTGTGATTTTGAAAACAAATGCATGAAAGAGACATTTAATTTTCATTAGATTTTATTTAGGTTAAGTGCAAAGAATGGTAATCTTTTATGGTCACCTTCCAAGAAAGCATGTTAGTCTTTTGATTTGTGATGCATACCATAAACATGGCAACCTAGGGTTTTTATACTTATGATTGTTGTAGTTATTTTCATCTTCATGTTCATGCTATTAAAGAAACATTTTAATTTCCATGCATTTTGGCCGAGCCTCTCACATGTCAGATATTTTTGCATCTAGTTGGTATTCATGTAAGTTTTGGTAATCAATGTTGTCATTTTGGTATATTCATACGAGTATTTTACATTCATATGTCTCCATTTCTAAAAGAAAAAAAATTGTCGTATTGTATGCATATTAGGTTTTATAATTCGTTTATAAATCCATTAAGGTTTGGCCTACATTACAAAGACTATTGTGGATCAACATTCCAGAACACCTTACACAAAAATTCCTCCTTTTAAATTGTGTAAAAAAATATATGTTTTGTTATTTAGTCATAATTTTTGAGATAAATAGAATCATAACGATTTATGAGTAACACCTAAGTCTCTCTTATTATTAGAACATAGCTTCCTTTCAAAATTTTAAACCTTTAATTCTAATATCCAATGATGACACCCATGTGTCAAACAAGGATGTTGATTTTGTTTGTAAGTCCCAAACATTCCTGCCACTAGATTTTATGATGTGAACCCTATGATCACACAAGCTTGTAACCCATAACGAAGATTCACACAAACTTGGGAAAGCTAAAAATCAGATTTAAGAATAGATGCCACGACTATTGGAATAAAAATCTCACCCAATGATTATAACGAATCGTAAATGAGAAGTATAAGGAATGATGTCATGAAGATAGTCATTCTCTAATAAGTTAATTTTCAATTCATTTAAGAACTAAAATTTGAGAATCCTCTCAAACACACATATAATTCAAACAACAATGTCTGGAACCAAAGTTGTTTTATATGCCTTTTCAAAAAGGTATTTATAGTCTGCATATAAACCAAATAAAAAATACAATGTTTGAAAATAACATAACCCAATGTTTGAATAAAACATGTTGTCAAAAGTCCCTAGAATTAAAGAGGCTATCAAATTTATGCCTTTTTTGTTATTGGTGAGGACCAACCCAACAATAAGCGCAATCATGCCAATGACCTATTGGAGGTGCCAGTTGGGTTAATTACAAGAGTTAGGGCAAAGAAGCTTAAAGAAGCATTAATGGACCTGTTCAGAACATATGGAGCAAGATGGACCTAGAGGAGCTGGGGAGATTTAAGGAGCATTAAGCACAACCTCTAATTCATCTAATTCAAGTCCAAGAACAGCCCAATTCATGTGGAACAAGGGGCTAATATGTCCGGCCCCATACCAGCCTTGTTAGGCTTGTTTTTCCTAATGCTACAATGATAGAATGTTAGCAATTTATTCTTTTAATTGAGTAAGGAAGTTGGCTAGATCTTGTTCCTATAGAGGGTAGGATTATTTAATGCATTTTCTAACCTAGAAAGGAAAGTCATTAAATCAGCAACAATAGAGGAATTTTTTTTATTTAACCAAGTTAAACAATGAAAATTAAGGACCTAAAAGCGGGCGTGATGCGAACCTCGTGATCACGTGGTCACGCAACCCACGATCAAGATTGAGATATGATCCTGGAAAGCCGAAATAGGTCTGATAGGAGCGTGACACAATGGAAACCTGTCCCAAGGCACCAACACTATTGGAATGAGTAGAATGATGCCACGAAGCTAGTTAATCTTCAATAAGTTAGATTAAGTTTGTTCAAGAACTGAAGAATGCAAGAATCACTCTTACGTGTTAAAACTAAAAAATTCAGAATAATAATCATCCAAGCTGCCAAAATTTTGGCTTACATGAGTTTAAATAGTTCTTGAAAGATTAACCCTAATGGACCCCTTATGTGGACTTATATGAGATTCACTCAAAACTGGCCCAAAAACCTAAACTGAAAAGCCCATAACCTGATCCAAACAAGCCTTGGATCGTAGCTGAAAACAAAGTATTAATTAAGCCCAAACAAGCCTTGGGGCTATCAAATAAAGCCCCTAATATTAAATCCTTGTTCTACCATGAGAAGAAGAGAATGAAGTAAAATATTACAAACTGATTCAAGGCTTATTTATAGCCTTCCATGCAGTCCCTTAATCCTATAAACTAAAGGAAAAGGTAGCCACCTATGTTGTTTCCAAGTTGTAGTAGGATTCTTTTGTTTCCTTTGTTGTCCTCACTTCATAGCCCAAATAAGGTTGTATTGGACCCCTCTTGCACATGGATAAGAAGTACTAGGATCGCCTCTTGATACTCCAATGGACCTTTCAATTCTAACTTGGTTGAGACCTTCAAAACCAATGCATTCAATGCCTCTTTCAATGTCTTTGTCTTGCATCGAGTTATTGGACCATTTGGAGCATGTAATGAGTCCTTGCTGGTGTTTCTGGGCTGGTCCACGTCAGGGCGGCAGCATAAATTTTTTAAATCAGATTTCTCCTAGTTTATTTGGGACCTCTTAAGGGTGAAAAATATAATTTTAGCATATTTAGGATAGTAATTTTCATATTTTTATTATTTTTTTTAGTCTTTGGGTTGTTTTCCACTCATCACCTTCTTTCATCCTAATTTGATGGTACCCACTTTTCAAGTCAATTTTAGAGAAAATACAGGATCCATGTAACTCATCTAACATGTCATCAAGTCTAGGAATGAGATGTCTATACTTTACTGTTATGTTGTTGATGGCCCGACAATCAACACACATCCTCCATGTTCCATCCTTTTTTGGCACAAGTAGCACAAGTACAACATATGGGCTCTGATTAGTACTTAAAAGTGCATGTTTATCAAGGTTTTATATAATCATTTTGCACTTGAAGTATCAATAACTCCTTAACTAAAGCATGTTTTGTAATAACAAGTTTGATACTATAAGATACCTTAATTTATGGTAAATGCTCATCTTAAATGCAGGCCTATTACATAAATGAAAGGATTGATTGATGAGTTTAAGTATTGAAAGTGAAAGGACAAAGAGATGGCCAAACTTAGAAAAGAGATGCTGGTGCAGTCCAAACCGGAACATTGCTCGGTAATTGGATCATATCTGGAGCTCTAGATCTCGGATTTAGGTCCATTTTATATGGATGGAAAGGTAAGACATAGGCCTACAACTTTCGTTAGAGCCCAAGATTTAAAAAGGATGTTTTGAAGTCCAAATTGTAGGAACAACAAAGAAGTCCGAATCTGTTCTGCAGCCCAGACACTGTTCAGTGTTTAGCCCATATCTCGAGTTCTAGAAGTCCAAATGACCTCATCTTTTTTTTGTTGGAAATCTGAGACAATTTCCTAGAACTTTCCTAAGGATTCTATGCAAATTATGATGTTAGCAATGACATCTTGTGCAGACAAGAAGATAAGGATTGTCACCAAGTCAAGATGTGGCCACCTACTCATCAATTAGTCAACAAATCAATAGTTTCAAATTTTGGCCTATAAAAGGAGCAACTTACCATGTATTGAGGCATCTTGGTGTTCAGATCAAGATCATGCTCTTGCTTTCTCTCTTTGTATTGCTTATGTCTTGCTTTTATTAATATCAAGTTTATGCACTTCATTTCCTTTCCTTTCATTATGTTTACCTAAGTTAATTATGTCAAGGTGAAAAGGGTACACTAATGGTGTAAGAATAAGTATAATATAAACTTCACATGGACCTTAACGTTGGATACTAACATGTTTTATATTTGTTATCTTGTTCACTTTTAATACTTTGCTTGTTAAATGATTAATCTAGATTTATGTTCCATAACACTTGGTACAACAAATACTTGGCACTTTCATAGCCCATACTGTATGGTATAACCGACACCTGAGCTATGAAAGGAACTTGATTTGTTGTTAACATAAGTTATAATCATGAATGCCTGACAACATTTACAAGTATTAGCATTATTCGAATAAGATAACTAATGTAATCATGTTAATAATTTATAATCTGATTGGAACCTCCTTTATGTGTGGTCTCTAATTGAGTAATAAGAGTTTATACTATACTTGTTTGAAGTACCATTACTGGATCCTTTAACCTTGACATTTGTTTTTATTATTGTTTAATCCTTACATCTACCTTACCTCTCAAAGCTCTCTTTATTATTACCACTATTATTATTATTATTATTTACATTCTTGTTATATTATATGTACGTTAAGTATGCTCTGTGTTTGATCAAGGATCCTGACATTGTTGGTTTTGCCTTGTTCATTCGCAATAGAAATTTATTTATATTATATAATATATCTCTTTGATCTTTTCATAAACTCAGTATATAGCCTGGAAACCTGTGACCCGATCTTTTAGATCATTCTCAGGTATAACAACGCCACGTACTAAGTATTATTATTATTATTACTCTTAATATTACTATTACTATTATTGTTGTTATTGTTGTTATTATTGTTGTTGTTGTCGTATTGTTATTTATAATTTATACAATTAACCTCTTTGTGATTCGACCCCGGTCTTGTTGGGTTATTTATTACTTTGACACTCCTACACTTGAGAGAAGATATCAAGCTTTTAGTCGTGTCAGGCTCATACTCTCACGAATGTAGCCCTTTTCCATCAATTTGCCTTTGAAGCTCCTTCGTCTCCTCGGGATTGCTTCTATAGGCTGGTCGGTTAGGAATTGAAGCTCCGGGTATGAAATCAATCTGATGCTCTATCCCGCTCAATGGTGGTAATCCGCTAGGAGTATCATCGGGGAACACATCATCAAACTCCTGTAACCAAGGAATTGCAACACTAGGCACAATATGATCAAGATCATTAGTATTAAAGTAAGCCTCTTTGTACACAAGTAAAATCACTGGCTTGTTAGTGAAAAATAAAGATCTGACCTCCCCCTTTCTATCATAAAAATTGGGTTGTTTCTTTAGTTTTTCCACATAATTCTCATCACCCTCGCTGACTTTCTTCACTCCTCTTGTCTTACCTCCACTCTCGGCCAGATTTGGGTGTTTTCGAGTTGTGGTTGAATGGTTTGATTTGTTTGGAGTGTTGGGCGAATATTTGCTTGTGTTTGGATGGGTGGCCGAATGAGTTGTAGTGGTTTGGGTTCTAGCCGAATCTGATGGTTTTCTCTCCTCTTGTTCCTCACCTTGATTTTCTCTCCCCATCGCCTCATACTCACTTTTTAGCTTTATTTGATCATCATACACCTATTTGGGTGTAAGAGGTACGAATTGTGGATGAAACGAAGACATGAAAACAATTACTTGACTCCTAGATAACCCAAATATAGCAGAAACAAAAATATTTGGATAAAACTAAACAGCAAAGACATGTTTTGAAACTTGAGGCAAATCTAACCTATTATGCAATTTTTATGTAACAGAATTGAAACCCAGACCAAACAATCTCGAAATGACCTCAAATTCAATATTTAGTATTACAATACTATGAAAACACCAAAAATAAATTTATAGGTCGTTCTATAATGTCTAGGTACCCAAACCCTTTGTATGATCAGTTTGCGGCTGAATTGAACCTCCAATTAAAACCTCCAGAAGCCGATATCAAAATAAACCCAAATTTAATATATGGTGTGATATCAAACCCAATACATATAATATGAAGTTTCAATTGATTCTAAGCTGTTTTGCTTATGGTTCACTAATAGTAGTGTTTCTGCGGTAGAATTGAACCTCGACTTAAAACCTTAAGCAAACAATATCAGAATAAGTCCAAATTTAACATATGATGCGATCTCACCCCTAATATACTGAATATGAAGTTTAAATTTATTCTGAGGTGGTTTGGTTATAGTTCACCAAGAGTTGTGTTTCTGCGGCAAAAATTGAATGATACTTCAAATTTTAACTAATCCCTCTTTAACTCTCTCTCTCTGTTTTTTTTTTTATACTGATATGATTAGAGATAGTAACAAGATGAAATATTTTTTTTTTTGCTTAGATGACGCAGACACGAAGAACAAGAAGATGGACGCAAACACTAAAAAACTTAAGGGAACACTAAAAAAAACAAAAATAACAGAATGATATGACCTTGTTTCGGAGCCTAGCTCTAATAGCAACTGATGTGAACCTCGTGATCACAGAACCCACAATCAAGATTGAGATTTGATTCTGGAAAGCCGAAATAGATTTGATAGGAGGGTGACATAATGGAAACCTGTCCCAAGGCACTAACACTATTGAAATGAGTAGAATGACGCCACGAAGCCAGTTAATCTTTGATAAGTCAGATTCAGTTCGTTTAAGAACTAAGAATGCAAGAATCACTCTCACATGTTAAAACTGAAAAATTCAGAATAATAATCATCCAAGCTGCCAAAATTTTGGCTTCCATGAGTTTAAATAGTTCTTGAAAGATTCTCTCTAATGGACCCCTTATGTGGACTTATATGAGGTCCACTCAAAACTGGCCCAAAACCCTAAACTGAAAAGCCCATAACCTGATCCAATCAAGCCTTGGATCCTAGCTGAAAATAAAGTATTAATTAGACCCAAACAAGCCTTGGGTAGTGGCTATCAAAATAAAAATAAAGCTCCTAATATTAAATCCTTGTTCTGCCATGAGAAGAAGAGAATGAAGTAAAATAGTACAGAACTGATTCAAGGCTTATTTATAGCCTTCCATGCAGCCCCTTAATCCTAGAAACAAAAGGAAAAGGTAGCCACCCATGTTGTTTCCAAGCTGTAGTAGGATTTTTTTGTTTCCTTTGTTGTCCTCACTTCATGGCCGAAATAAGGTTGTATTGGACCCTCTTCAACATGGATAAAATGTACTAGGATCTCCTCTTGATACTCCAATGGACCTTTCAATTCGAACTTGGTGGAGACCTTCAAAACCAATGCATTCAATGCCTCTTTCAATTTCTTTGTCTTGGATCGAGTTATTGGACCATTTGGAACATGTAATGGGTCCTTGCTGGTGTTTCTGGGCTGGTCCACATCAGGGAGGCAGCATAAATGTTTTAAATCAGATTTCTCCTAGTTTATTTGGGACTTCTTAAGGGTGAAAAATATGATTTTAGCATATTTAGGATAGTAATTTTTAGATTTTTATTATTTTCTTTTAGTCTTTGGGTTGTTATTATTTATTTGGGTTAATTGTAAGTGGGCCTCATATAAATTCACCTAAGGGAGGTTTATTAGGGTTTATTTAAGTCTAGAGTCAGTATAAATAAAGGCATGACCAAACATGTAAGGGTTACACAATTTTCAGATTAATAAACTTCTTTTGCTGCATTTGTTGTCTAAAGAACTGAAAAATAACTTATCGAAAAACAAGTGACCTCGTGGCGTCATTAATATACTTCTCGTTCGCGGATCAATATTCGTTGGGTGGGGGTTTCCGTTTCCAATAGTGTTGGTGCGTCGGTTCAAGTTATCTTTGTGTCACACTCCTATCAAACCTGGTTTACTTGGCTTTATAGGAATTAGTGTCTTTGCCTGTGGGTTGCGTGATTACGAGGTTTGCACCAGTTGTTGTCTTCTATGTACTTCGTAGCTCAAGGAAACTCTTTTATTTTTTGTCATAAATAATCAAAACATAGCTTAAGGAAGACTTGTGTTTGATACTCTATTCCTGTTGGATATCCCTATATTATTTAGAAGAGAATCAATTTCAAATAAAATGTCTATAAGTCAAAAGGAACCAAATAACACAACTAGTATATCAACTTCTAGTTTGTATTATGGTGCCTTTTTGAACTCCAATTATCTTGAAATTTTAACTCAACATAGAAAAATATGTTTGGAAACTCTTGGTAAAATGTCATCTCAATCCAATAGTCAGATTGAGAGTTATACTTGTTATCGTAAAACTAGACAATAGGCACAATTACAAAAGCAAACCCAAATATGATTTTTCAACCATTTCCTAGATCATATTATTTTACCCCCACCTATATCAACTTATAATGGTTACTGCTTGGATATTTGGGACTAGGCATAAGAACTTCATTCAATAAAAAAAATGTGAGCGAACCTTGGTGCTATAGGATAAATGAACATGAATGATCAATACTTAAAAGTGCATGTTTATCAAGGTTTTATATCATCATTTTGCACTTGAAATATCAATAACTTCTTAACTAAAGCATGTTTTATAATAACAAGTTTGATATTATAAGATACCTTAATTTATGGTAAATGCTCATTTTAAATGCAGGACTATCACATAAATAAAAGGATTGATTGATGAGTTTAAGCATTGAAAGTTAAAGGACAAAGAGATGGCCAAACTTAGAAAAGAGATGTCGGTGCAGTCCAAACCGGAACATTGCTCGGTAATTGGATCATATCTGGAGCTCTAGATCTCGGATTTAGGTCCATTTTATATGGATGGAAAGGTAAAACATAGGCCTACAACTTTCAATTGGACACCAAGATCTAAGAAGGCCGTTTTCAAGTCCAAATTATAGGAACAACGAAGAAGTCCGAAGCTGTCCTGCAGCCCAGACACTATTTAGTGTTCAGCCCATATCTTGAGTTCTAGAAGTCCAAATGACCTCATCTTTTTTTTGTTGGAAAGCTGAGACAATTTCCTAGAACATTCCTAAGGATTCTGGGCAAATTATGATGTTAGCAATGACATCTTGTTCAGACAAGAAGATAAGGATTGTCACCATGTCAAGATGTGGCCACCCATTCATCAATTAGTCAACAAATCAATAGTTCCAAATTTTGGCCTATAAAAGGAGCAACTTACCATGTATTGAGGCATCTTGGTGTTCAGATCAAGATCATGCTCTTGCTTTCTCTCTTTGTGTTGCTTATGTCTTGCTTTCATTAATATCAAGTTTATGCACTTCATTTCCTTTCCTTTACTTAGTTAACCTCTTTCTCATTTATGTTCTTATCTTGTTCATTTATGTTTCTTTCTTTCATTACGTTCAGCTAAGTTAATTATGTCAAGGTGAAAAGGGTACACTAATGGTGTAAGAATAAGTATAATATAAACTTAACATGGACCTTAACGTTAGATACTAACATGTTTTATATTTGTTATCTTGTTCACTTTTAATACTTTGCTTGTTAAATGGTTAATCTAGATTTATGTTGTATAACACTTGGTACAACAAATACTTGGCACTTTCATAACCCATACTGTATGGTATAACCGACACCTGAGCTATGAAAAGAACTTGATTTGTTGTTAACATAAGTTATAATCATGAATGCCTGCCAACATTTACAAGTATTAGCTTTATTCGAATAAGATAACTAATGTAATCATGTTAATAATTTATAATCTGATTGGAACCTCCTTTATTTGTGGTTTCCAATTGAGTAATAAGAGTTTATACTATACTTGTTTGAAGTACCATTAGTGGATCCTCTAACCTTGATATTTGTTTTTATCGTTGTTTAATCCTTACGTTAATTTTTCTTCTCAAAGTTCTCATTAATTTCTTCATCTTCTGCTTTTATTATTATTATTATTATTATTATTATTATTATTATTTACATTCTGTTTATATTATATAATATATATCTTTGATCTTTTCATAAACTCAGTATATAGGCTGGAAACCTGTGACCCGATCTTTTAGATCATTCTCAGGTATAACAACGCCACGTACTGAGTATTATAATTAATATTATTGTTATTATTGTTGTTGTTGTTGTTGTATTGTTATTTATAATTTATACAATTAATCTCTCTATGATTCGACCCTGGTCTTGTCGGGTTATTTATTACTTCGACACTCCTACACTTGGGAAAAGACATCAAGCTTTTGGTCGTGTCAAGTTTTTGGTGCCGTTGTCAGGGAGGTAAATTCTTGTATAAATTATAATATTTATTTTATTTTCTCTTTTCACTTTTTATTTTTTTCTAACTCTTGTTTCTTTTGTTTTGTTTTATTTTGTTTCTTTTTCTTCTCTTTTCTTTTCTTCCTTTAATTCTCTTCTTACACGTGCATGAGAGTTTGGTCACGTACATTAAGTGGTCGACTTTGTAGGGTATCCTCGTCATTTTCAGAAAATATGGCCGAAGAAGATAATCAATTGCTTCATAATGAGAATAACCGTATGAGAACACTTAGAGACCACATGAATCCCACAAGAACAAGTGCACCCTCATGCATAGTTTTCCCTCCTGATGCATCTCATTTTAATTTTAAGCCAGGCATTATTCAACTTTTACCATCTTTTCATGGCTTAGACTTAGAAAATCCATACTTGCATTAAAAGGAATTTGAGGAGGTCTGTAATACCTATAATGACTCAAATTGTAGCATGAACACCATTCGATTAAAGCTTTTTCCTTTTTCATTAAAAGATAAAGCTAAAACATGGCTACAAAATTTGAGAGCAGAATTTATTCGTGCTTGGGATGAAATGCAACAATAATTTTTAAAGAAGTTTTTTCCGTCTCACAGAACAAACTCTTTCAAAAGACAAATCATCACTTTCACTCAAAAGCCAGGAGAAACATTTTACCAATGTTGGGATAGGTATCGAGATTTGCTTAATACTTGCCCTCATCATGGTTTTGAAACATGGAGATTGGTTTCACATTTTTATGAAGGGTTAACACCTAGAGATAGGCAAATGGTTGAATTGATGTGCAATGGAACTTTTGAAGATAAAGATCCTAATGAAGAAATGGAGTACCTAGACTTGCTAGCTGAAAATGCTCAAAATTAGGACACCACAGGTACTTATGAGGCACCAAGTAAAACCCAACCTCATACATCTAGTGGAGGTATGCACAACCTTAGGGAATATCATGACCTCCAAGCCAAGTTTGCATCTTTAGCTAGAAAAGTCGAAGCACTTGAATTGAAAAAGAGTGGTCAATTAAAATCTATTCAAGACATTGTGTGTCAAATCTGTGAAACCAATGAACACTCAACAAATGATTGTCCAACTTTGCCTTCTTTTAGGGAATGCCTCCATGAACAAGCTCATGCTTTAAACAGTTTTCAAAGGCCAAACCATAACCCATACTCACAAACATATAACCCTAGTTGGAGAAATCACCCAAATTTTAGTTGGAAGAGTGATAGCAACAATGCACAAACTTCACAGCCACCGTTTCAAGCACACCATAATTTCCAAAATTCTCATGGATATGCACCTCCTTATGCTCCACCTCCTAGAAGAAATTTTGAGGAAACATTGCATGCATTCATTGAAAAGCAGGAGACAAT
>CM031987.1:3417046-3513777 GCA_018804465.1 Populus tomentosa | reverse complement strand
TAAATAATCCTACCCTCTATAGGAACAAGATCTAGCCAACTTCCTTACTCAATTAAAAGAATAAATTGCTAACATTCTATCATTGTAGCATTAGGAAAAACAAGCCTAACAAGGCTGGTATGGGGCCGGACATATTAGCCCCTTGTTCACATGAATTGGGCTGTTCTTGGACTTGAATTATGAATTAGAGGTTGTGCTTAATGCTCCTTAATCTCCCCAGCTCCCTCTAGGTCCATCTTGCTCCATATGTTCTGAACAGGTCCATTAATGCTTCTTTAAGCTTCTTTGCCCTAACTCTTGTAATTAACCCAACTGGCACCTCCAATAGTCATTGGCATGATTGCGCTTATTTTGGGTTGGTCCTCACCAATAACAAAAAAGGCATAAATTTGATAGCCTCTTTAATTCTAGGGACTTTTGACAACATGTTTATTCAAACATTGGGTTATGTTATTTTCAAACATTGTATTTTTATTTGGTTTATATGCAGACTATAAATACCTTTTTGAAAAGGCATATAAAACAACTTTGGTTCCAGACATTGTTGTTTGAATTATATGTGTGTTTGAGAGGATTCTCAATTTAGTTCTAAATGAATTGAAAATTAACTTATTAGAGAATGACTATCTTCATGACATCATTCCTTATACTTCTCATTTACGATTCGTTATAATCATTGGGTGAGATTTTTATTCCAATAGTCGTGGCATCTATTCTTAAATCTGATTTTTAGCTTTCCAAGTTTGTGTGAATCTTCGTTATGGGTTACAAGCTTGTGTGATCATAGGGTTCACATCATAAAATCTAGTGGCAGGAATGTTTGGGACTTACAAACAAAATCAACATCCTTGTTTGACACATGGGTGTCATCATTGGATATTAGAATTAAAGGTTTAAAATTTTGAAAGGAAGCTATGTTCTAATAATAAGAGAGACTTAGGTGTTACTCATAAATCTTATGATTCTATTTATCTCAAAAATTATGACTAAATAACAAATATATTTTTTTACACAATTTAAAAGGAGGAATTTTTGTGTAAGGTGTTCTGGAATGTTGATCCACAATAGTCTTTGTAATGTAGGCCAAACCTTAATGGATTTATAAACGAATTATAAAACTAATATGCATACATACGACAATTTTTTTTCTTTTAGAAATGGAGACATATGATGTAAAATACTCGTATGAATATACCAAAATGACAACAACATTGATTCCAAAACTTACATGAATCCAACTAGATGCAAAAATATCTGACATGTGAGAGGCTCGCCAAAATGCATGGAAATTAAAATGTTTCTTTAATAGCATGAACATGAAGATGAAAATAACTACAACAATCATAAGTATAAAACCCTGGTTGCCATGTTTATGGTATGCATAACAAATCAAAAGACTAACATGCTTCTGGAAGTGACCATAAAAGATTACCATTCTTTGCACTTAACCTAAATAAATCTAATGAAAATTAAATGTCTCTTTCAGGCATTTTGTTTTCAAAATCACACATGTAAATTTTAGCTCTTTTTTAAAATAAAATAAAAGGCATGCAAAAACATAATCTTTTTATGAAAAAAAATAAAATAAGCCCAAAATAAACCAAACACTGATTAGTACTTAAAAGTGCATGTTTATCAAGGGTTTATATCATCATTTTGCACTTAAAGTATCAATAACTCCTTAACTAAAGCATGTTTTATAATAACAAGTCTAATATTATAAATTAACCCTAATATATGGTAAATGTTCATCTTAAATGCAGGCATATCACATAAATCAAAGGATTGATTGATGAATTCAACTACTGAAATTTTGAAGATAAAGAAGGGTGAAGCTTAGAAAAGAGATGTTGGTGCAGTCCAAACTGGAACACTGTTCGGTAATTGGGTCATATCTCGAGTTCTAGATATCCAAATGATCTGAATTTTTACAGAGATTTGATAAGACATAGGCCTACAACTTTCATTTGGACATCAAGATCTAAGAAGGCCGTTTTCAAGTCCAAATATAGCAACAACGGAGAAGTCCGAAGCTGTCCTGCAGCCCAAACACTATTCAGTGTTCAGCCCATATCTTGAGTTCTAGAAGTCCAAATGACCTCATTTTTTTTTTGCTGGAAAGCTAAGAGAAATTTCGCAGAACTTTCATTTGGACATCTGGACCCAGTTCTGATGCTAGCAGCATTTTTTTTATTTAGACAAGATGATAAGGATTTTCACTAAGTCAAAAGTTGGCCACCCACTCAACAATGAGTCATCAAAGCAATAATTCCGAATTTTGGCCTATAAAAGGAGGCATTTGCCATGTATTTAGGGGCTTGGTTGTTCAGATCAAGTTCATGCTCTTTATTTCTCTCTTTATATTTTTTTGTAATTCTTAAGCTTTGCTTTTATTAATTTCTTGTTTATGCTTTTCAATTTCCTTTCCTTTCCTTAGTTAACTTGTATTTTATTTATGTTCTTGTTTTATTTAATTTATGTTTTCTTCTTCATTATGTTTAGCTAAGTTTATTATGTCAAGGTGAAAAGTTACACTAATGGTGTAAGAACAAGTATGGTGTAAACTCAATATGGACCTTAATGTTTAATATTAACATGTCTTATCTTTTTATCTTACTAATTCTTAATACCTTGCTTGTTAAATGGTTAATCTAAATTTGTGTTGTATAATACTTGGTACAACAAATGCTTGGCACTCTCATAACCCAACCGTATGGTATTACCTACACCTAGGGCTATGAAAGGTACTTGATTTGTTGTTAACATCAGTTAACATCATGAATTCCTGACAATATTTAAAAGTTTGGTGTTATGAAGATAATTAATATGATCATGTTAATAATTTATAATGAGCTATTAATGACAAATCATCCGACTGGAACCTCCTTCGTGTGTGGTTTCCAAATGAGTAATAAGAGTTATACTATACTTGTTTGAAATACCATTGGTGGATCCTCTAACCTTGACATTTGTCTTTATTATTATTTAATCCTTACATTAATCTTCCATCTCAAAGTTCTCATTAATTTCTTCCTGCTTTCTTATTTTGTTATTATTATTGTTGTTATTGTTATTATTGTTGTTGTTATTATTATTATTTTTGTTGTTATTATTGTCTCTTCCTCCTCCTCGTCTTTTTATGTTATTATTATTATTATTATTATTATTATTACTAATATATTATTATTATTATTATTAGTATTATTATTAGTATTATTATTATTAGTATTATTATTATTATTTATATTCTTGTTATATTTATGTACGTTAAGTATGCTCTGTGTTTGATCAAGGCTCCTGATATTGTTGATCTTGCCTTATTCATTCGCATCAGAAATCTGTTTATATTATATAATATATCTCTTTGATCTTTTCATAAACTCAGTATATAGGCTGGAAACCTGTGACCCGATCTTTTAGATCATTCTCAGGTATAACAACGCCCACGTATTGAGTATTATTATTATTATTATTATTATTATTACTACTACTACTACTATTACTATTATTGTTATTATATTGTTGTTGTTGTCTTGTTATTTATAATTTTATACAAATTAACCTCTCTGTGGTTCGACCCCGATCTTGCCGGGTTATTTATTACTTCGACACTCCTACACTTGGGAGAAGACATCAATCTTTGGTCGTGTCAAGTTTTTGGCGCCGTTGCCGGGGAGGTAATTTCTTGTACAAATCATAGTATTATTTTGTTTTCTCTTTTCACTTTTCTTGTATCTAACTTGTTTCTTTTTCTTTCTTTTCTTTTTTGTTTCTTTTTCTTTTGTTTCTTCTTCCTTTTATTCTCTTTCTACACGTGCATGAGTGTTTGGTCACGTACATTAAGTGGGTAGACTTTCTAGGGTATCCTCATCATTTTCAGAAAATATGGCCGAAGAAGATAACCAGTCACTTCATAATGAGAATAATGAGAATAATGAGAATAACCGTGTTAGGACACTTAGAGACCACATGAATCCTACAAGAACAAGTGCCACCCTCATGCATAGTTTTCCCTCCTGATGCATCCCATTTTAATTTTAAGCCAGGCATTATTCAACTTTTACCTTCTTTTCATGGCTTAGATCTAGAAAATCCATACTTGCATTTGAGAGAATTTGAAGAAGTTTGTAACACCTATAATGACTTAAATTGTAGCATGAACACCATTCGATTAAAGCTTTTTCCTTTTTCATTAAAAGATAAAGCTAAAACATGGCTACAAAATCTTAAGTCAGGATCCATTCGTGCTTGGGATGAAATGCAACAACAATTTTTAAAGAAGTTTTTTCCATCTCACAGAACCAACTCTTTCAAAAGACAAATCACCACTTTCACTCAAAAACCAAGTGAAACATTTTACCAATGTTGGGATAGGTATCGAGACTTGCTTAATACTTGCCCTCATCATGGTTTTGAAACATGGAGATTGGTTTCACAATTTTATGAAGGATTAACACCTAAAGATAGGCAAATGTTGAATTGATGTGCAATGGAACTTTTGAAGATAAAGACCCTAATGAAGCAATGGAGTACTTAGACTTGCTAGCTGAAAATGCGCAAAATTGGGACACTAAGGGCACTTATGAGACACCAAGTAAAACCCAACCTCATACATCTAGTGGAGGTATGTATAACCTTAGGGAAGATCATGACCTCCAGCCAAGTTTACATCTTTAGCTAGAAAAGTTGAGGCACTAGAATTGAAAAAGAGTGGTCAATTAAAATCTATTCAAGACATTGTGTGTCAAATCTGTGAAACAAATGAACATGCAACTAATAACTGTCCAACTTTGCCTTCTTTCAAGGAATGTCTCCATGAACAAGCCCATGCCTTAAACAGTTTCCAAAGGCCCAATCATAACCCATACTCGCAAACATACAATCCTGGTTGGAGAAATCACCCAAATTTCAGTTGGAAGAGTGATAACAATAATGCACAAACTACACAGCCACCGTTTCAAGCACACCATAATTTCCAAAATTCTCATGGATATGCACCTTCTTATGCTCCACCTCCTAGAAGAAATCTTGAGGAAACATTGCATGCATTCATTGAAAAGCAAGAGACAATCAACACTCAACTTACTCAAAGCATGACAAATTTTAAAGATGCTCTTGCAAAATTCACATCTGCTCTCAGTTTTCAAGAGAAAGGTAAGTTTCCATCTCAACCACAGCAAAATCCAAAGGGGCAATACAATGTAAATGCAAGTAGTTCCGAAAGCCAACACATGGATCAAGTCAAATCAGTCATCACTCTTCGCAGCGGTAAGGTTATTGAAAAACCCACTCTTGAACCTTGTGAGAAAGATGAAGAGTCAATTTCTGAGGGTAAGGAAGGGGTTGAATTTGAACGTTGTGAAGAAAAGACTGATTCTCCACCAGCACTTCCATTTCCTCATGCCATGACCAAACAAAGGAAGTCAATCACAATTCTGAAATCCTTGAAATTTTCAACAGGGTAAGGATCAATATACCTTTGTTGGATGCTATTAAACAGGTACCTTCCTATGCTAAATTTTTGAAAGATCTATGCACTGTGAAGAGAAAACTGAATGTGAAAAGAAAGCCTTTTTAGCCGAACAAGTAAGTGCTATTATTCAGAACAATAATGCTTTGAAATATAAAGACCCTGGTTGTCCTACAATTTCTTGCTTTATTGGAGAACATAAAATTGAAAGAGCTTTACTTGATCTTGGAGCTAGTGTGAATTTACTTCCATATTCGGTTTTTCAAAGTCTCAATCTAGGTGAGTTAAAAACCAACTTCTGTAACTCTTTTACTTGCTGATAGATCTGTAAAAGTGCCTAGAGGAATAGTTGAGGATGTGTTAGTACAAGTTGATAAATTCATTTACCCTGTAGATTTTGTTGTCTTGGATACACAACCTGTTGAAGCATGTAATTCAATTCCTGTTATTTTAGGATGTCCATTTCTTGCAACTTCTAATGCATTGATTAATTGTAGGAATGGACTGATGAAACTATCATTTGGAAACATGACATTGGAGATGAATATTTTCAACATTTGCAAGCAACCTGGAGATGATAATGATTTACAGGAAGTGGACTTTATTGAAAAATTAGTTCATGATCAATTTCAAACCACTTCTAGTGAAACTAAGATTGATGAACCTGATGAGTTGCAAATGGTTTATTTTCAGGAAGAAGCAAAGGCATGTAATTGGAGACCACAAATTGAAGAATTGCCATCACGATCAATTGAGTCTATACCTTCAAGTGTTCAACCACCAAAACTTGATTTGAAGCCGTTACCAGTCAATCTTAAATACTCATTTTTGGGAGAAAATGAAACTTTTCCGGTAATAATCTCTTCCAAACTTAATGCACATCAGGAAGGTAAGTTACTACAGACTCTGAAAATGCACAAAAATGCATTAGGATGGACCATAGCTGACATAAAAGGAATTAGTCCTTTGATTTGCACACACAGGATTTATTTGGAGGAAAATGCTAAACCATCTAGAGAAATGCAACGAAGACTTAATCCTAATATGAAAGAAGTAGTGAAAAATGAAGTCATTAAACTTCTAGATAATGGAATCATTTATCCTATTTCTGACAGCAAATGGGTAAGTCCTACCCAAGTTGTACCCAAAAAGTCTGGAGTCACTGTGATAACAAATGAGAAAAATGAGTTAATTCCAACTCGGACTATTACTGGTTGGCGCATGTGCATTGACTATAGGAAACTTAATTTAATGACTAGAAAAGATCATTTTCCTTTACCTTTCATGGATCAAATCCTAGAAAGAGTTGCAGGTCATGAATTTTATTGTTTCCTAGATGGCTATTCAGGTTACAATCAAATTGAAATTGCATTGGAAGACCAAGAGAAGACTACTTTCACTTGTCCATTTGGTACTTTTGCATATCGAAGAATGCCTTTTGGGTTATGTAATGCACCAGCCACGTTTCAAAGATGCATGCTTAGCATATTCAGTGATATGGTTGAACGTTTTCTTGAGATTTTTATGGATGATTTTTCTGTTTTTGGTGATTCATTTGATGGTTGCTTAACTAACTTGGAAAAGGTTTTGAACAGGTGTGAAGAGAAGAATCTTGTACTGAATTGGGAAAAATGTCACTTTATGGTAACAAACGGCATTGTACTTGGTCACATTGTTTCATCGACAGGAATTGAAGTTGACAAATCTAAAATCGAGTTAATTGCCAACTTACCAACACCAAAATCTGTTAAAGATGTTAGATCATTCTTAGGACATGCTGGTTTTTACAGAAGGTTCATCAAAGATTTTAGTGTAATATCTAAACCATTGTGTAACCTTCTATCAAAGGAAACTGTTTTTGAATGGACTGAACAATGTGAAAAAGCCTTTGTTAAACTTAAAAGCTTGCTTACTTCTGCTCCTGTCATTCAACCTCCTGATTGGTCATTACCTTTTGAAATAATGTGTGACGCTAGTGATTATGCCGTGGGTGCTGTCTTGGGACAAAGAAAAGAGAAGAAACCTTATGTGATTTCCTATGCAAGTAAAACTTTAAATAGTGCTCAAATGAATTACACTACCACTGAAAAAGAATTACTTGCAGTAGTATTTGCATGTGATAAATTCAGGTCTTATCTTGTTGGCTCACCTGTTGTTGTTTTTAGTGATCATGCAGCATTGAAATATCTTCTCTCTAAGAAAGATTCTAAGGCTAGATTGGTACGGTGGATTTTGTTACTTCAAGAATTTGATATCACAATCAAAGACAAGAAAGGCACCGAAAATGTTGTCGCAGATCATTTGTCAAGATTGACAACCGATTCGAGATCTGACATCACACCAATCGATGACTACTTTCCTGATGAATCTTTATTTTCTGTCTCTATGATGCCTTGGTTTGCTAATATTGTTAATTTTCTTGTTTCAAGACAATTGCCAGCTCATTGGAGTACCCAAGACAAAAGAAAGTTCTTGAACGAAGTGAAGAACTTTTATTGGGATGACCCTTATTTATTCAAATATTGTCCTGATCAAATATTTCGAAGATGCATTCCTGACAATGAGGTAAGTAGTGTCATTAAATTTTGTCATTCTGAGGCATGTGGGGGTCATTTCTCATCAAGAAAGACAACTGCAAAAATCTTACAAAGTGGATTTTACTGGCCCACCATGTTTAAAGACTCACATGCATTCTGCAAGACTTGTGAAAATTGTCAAAAGTTGGGATCTATTTCAAAACGTCACATGATGCCTTTAAATCCTATTCTTGTCATTGAGATCTTTGATTGTTGGGGTATAGATTTTATGGGTCCATTTCCTCCATCATTTGGTTTCTTGTATATATTGGTCGCAGTAGATTATGTTTCAAAATGGATAGAGGCAATTCCAAGTAGAACCAATGATCACAAAACAGTGATAAATTTTTTGAAAGAAAACATTTTAAGTCGATTCGGAATCCCTCGAGCCATGATAAGTGATGGTGGAACACATTTCTGCAACAAGCCATTTGAATCTTTAATGAAGAAATATGGAATCACACACAAAGTTGCCACCCCTTATCACCCTCAGACGAGTGGACAAGTAGAACTTGCTAATAGGGAGATCAAACAAATCTTGGAGAAAACGGTGAACCCTAATCGGAAAGACTGGTCTTTAAGACTTAATGATGCACTTTGGGCTTATCGAACTGCATATAAAACATCATTAGGTATGTCACCTTATAGACTAGTCTATGGAAAACCTTGTCACTTGCCTGTGGAAATTGAACATAAAGCTTATTGGGCTATCAAAGCTTTCAATTCAAACATTGATGATGCTAGTCAGCTGCGAAAATTGCAAATAAATGAGCTTGAGGAAATAAGAAATGATTTATATGACAATTCAAGAATTCATAAAGCAAGAATCAAAGAGTTTCATGATAAGAAAATTCTGCGAAAAACATTCAATGTTGGTCAAAAAGTCTTGCTTTATAATTCTCGACTCCATTTATTTCCTGGAAAACTAAGATCAAGATGGAGTGGTCCTTTTATTGTGAAATATGTGTATCCATATGGGGCCTGTGATATCGAAAATCCAAAGAATGGCAATGTTTTCAAGGTAAATGGGCATCGGTTGAAAGTTTATTTTGACAATTTTTCAGTTGAAAATGACTCTATTGAATTGAGTGATCCTGTATATAAAGATTGATTCTTTTTCTCACATTGTTTTGTGTTTGTTTTGGTATATCTTTTGTTTTGCTAGTTTCTCTCACCCCGGTCAAATGGCGGATAACGGTACTCCGTGACTTTTAAGTCGGTTCTTTCAGTTTCCCATGATAACTGATATCTGTGTATATAATTGTGCAATTCTCTGCTCTTTCTTCTTTCTTTGAATCTCTCCCCCAATTCTCAGTTGAAAATGGACACCACTCTTGAAAAATTGAAAAAGTATTTTCCCGCTCTGCCTCAGAATGCGATTACAAAAATTTACCGTGCTAGATGTGCAAGATTGAGGTTGTTAATGAACCATGGAATTCCTGAAGATATTCGCTGGCTGATTGAAGCAAAGGTCCGATTATCAGGTGAGTCCTCTAATTCTTTCATTTCATACATGCCTGGAACAGGTAAAAGCACTTTTGCGAAGAAACGTCGTGCAAAACGACTGAAAGTCTGTCACCGATGTGCTAGATGGACTTGTAATGCGACATGTCGTTCTTTAGGAATGGTATCTGTAAACCGTGAAGATAAAATACAATTCATTAAGGATGGCCTGAGTAAGGGGTCTTTAGATAATTTTCTATTGACTCTTGAGACGCACCCTAGTGGAGATGTGCATCGTGCAATTTATGATTTATGGCCCCAATTCCATAAAGAACATGCTCGACTTAGTCTTGGGAATCTGACTAAAAAAGACCCTGTTTGCCAGTTTTTAAGAAAACTGGATGGGAAGCCTATCCCCGACCCATAGAGGGCGTTTAAGCCGTTCTTGGACGTAAAACCAAGGGAAGATGTGAGCCATAATCACAACTACCTGTACATATATATGCTTTTTCAAAATAAATAATTAATAAAGAGAGAGAGAGAGAGTGTGTGTGTGTGTGTCTGTATGTGTGTGCGACTACAGCTGGCCTACATATAGGTGGTATGATTGCATTTTCAATTTCTCATCTATAAATTCTTCTCTTCCTTCCTTTTATTTCTACTCAACCCATACATTCATCAAATACAGACGTGTGTAGAAATGGCAGGTTCCTCAAGTAATCACATAAACAAAATTTGTGTTTTTGGTGGATCCAGTCCCGGGAAAGAAAAAGAGTTTTTAGAATCAGCAAATCATCTTGGTCAGGTACTAGCTGAGCGAAAGATTCATTTAGTGTATGGAGGAGGTAGCCTTGGGTTAATGGGGGGAGTGTCAATAGCTGCATCTGTAGGAGGTAGTCAAGTTTTGGGGATTGTCCCCAAAGCTTTAGCACAAGGGGACATCATTGGAAAAACAATTGGAGAGGAATTACAAGTCCCCACAATGTCTGATCGACTGAATGCAATGTTTAACCATGCTGATGCCTTCATTGCCTTACCAGGTGGTCTGGGCACATTGGAAGAGATCTTTCATATTTCCTCTTGGGCCCAACTGCACATTCACCATAAACCCATAGGTTTGTTAAATGTTAATGGTTTTTATGATAAGTTGTTGTCTTTTCTTGATCATGCTGTGGAACAGGAGTTTCTAACATCTTCAGCACGACAAATCATAATCTCTGCTGCTACTGCTGAACAATTGATTGACCAACTACAATCTTTCATCCCTGTAATTAATCCCTCCATGAGTCGCATAAATTGGTCAACTCAGGAAAGCCGTAAAAAGCTTAGATTGGATTTGAGCCTTTGTTTGTAAAAACTTTGTGTCTTTTGGTTTTATTATTGTGTTTTGTTGTTTCTTCTATTTGTTTAAGTGTGTTTCAGGTTTGTCAGTGTTCGTTATTTCAGGTGATGTCTTCTATACTCTATCTTTCTACCTTAAAACATTGAGGACAATGTCTCATTTTGGTTGGGGGGAAAGGGTAGTAGTAAAAAAAAAAAAAATTGTGTTTTCTATTTCATAAACTATTTGCAAAACTGTTGTTGCTAGGATGGCAGAGTAAAAGGAGTTCTTTTGTTAAAGTGACTCTTGAGACGCATCTTAGTAAACATTCTTAACAGGGTCTATCATAATACTTCTTGAAATATCTAAGTCTACAAACTCTCATATTGTTAACACTTGATTCTGCTCATATGCTCATTTAACAAGTATTCTTGAATCTTCATTTTCACACACACACGCTTTAACATATGATTGTGGGTTGCACATTGGATTATTACATTATTTATGTTCTTTTGTTAAAGGTAATAACTAAGGGAAAGGGATAGTACATAATTTGCATAAAAAAAAAAAAAACAAAAAAACAAAAAAAAAAAAATTGTGATAATAATGATGAATAAAAACGTAGATAAGTTTGGTTTCGTAGCCTCCCTAACCTAAGCAATTAAGCCCGAAGGGGTGTTTTAACACTTAATACCCTAAAGTCAATTGACTTGGGAGTTATTGGCCCAAAGCTTGTTACATGGGTTAAGGAGAAAAGCTTAAGGGAATCAAACATTGCACTATCTACGTATCAGTATCTGCAACCCGAGTTGCTAAGCTCGTAGAGGTGTCTCAACACCTAATGCCCTAAGACCAACTGGTCTGGGAGTCATTAGCCTAAAGCTCGTTACATGGGTTAAAGATGCATTGTGTTTTAAGTTGTATGTGTAAATAGAAAAAAAAGAAAAAAAAAAGAAGAAGAAAAATGATCCCAACCCAAGGAAGTTAACCTTAAACATTAGAACATCATATTGTTTTCTTCCAACAATAGCCCCATCATATATGTTTTCATACATTGAGCACATAAAAAGAAGATTTATTAATATCTTGTTTAAGAAATATGAAGCAGAAATGATAGTTTGTTTATCTGGATAGATTAATGGAAGTTGAATGATGAATGCCTTGCTTTGTGGAACTTGCAAATTGTTTTTCTATTTTAACGCTTTGATTACTAGGGACTAGTAATAAGCTGGTTGGGGGGTGTGATTAGTACTTAAAAGTGCATGTTTATCAAGGGTTTATATCATCATTTTGCACTTAAAGTATCAATAACTCCTTAACTAAAGCATGTTTTATAATAACAAGTCTAATATTATAAATTACCCTAATATATGGTAAATGTTCATCTTAAATGCAGGCATATCACATAAATCAAAGGATTGATTGATGAATTCAACTACTGAAATTTTGAAGATAAAGAAGGGTGAAGCTTAGAAAAGAGATGTTGGTGCAGTCCAAACTGGAACACTGTTCGGTAATTGGGTCATATCTCGAGTTCTAGATATCCAAATGATCTGAAATTTTTACAGAGATTTGATAAGACATAGGCCTACAACTTTCATTTGGACATCAAGATCTAAGAAGGCCGTTTTCAAGTCCAAATAATAGCAACAACGGAGAAGTCCGAAGCTGTCCTGCAGCCCAAACACTATTCAGTGTTCAGCCCATATCTTGAGTTCTAGAAGTCCAAATGACCTCATTTTTTTTTTGCTGGAAAGCTAAGAGAATTTCGCAGAACTTTCATTTGGACATCTGGACCCAGTTCTGATGCTAGCATTTTTGTTTTATTTAGACAAGATGATAAGGATTTTCACTAAGTCAAAAGTTGGCCACCCACTCAACAATGAGTCATCAAAGCAATAATTCCGAATTTTGGCCTATAAAAGGAGGCATTTGCCATGTATTTAGGGGCTTGGTTGTTCAGATCAAGTTCATGCTCTTTATTTCTCTCTTTATATTTTTTGTAATTCTTAAGCTTTGCTTTTATTAATTTCTTGTTTATGCTTTTCATTTCCTTTCCTTTCCTTAGTTAACTTGTATTTTATTTATGTTCTTGTTTTATTTATTTATGTTTTTCTTCTTCATTATGTTTAGCTAAGTTTATTATGTCAAGGTGAAAAGGTTACACTAATGGTGTAAGAACAAGTATGGTGTAAACTCAATATGGACCTTAATGTTTAATATTAACATGTCTTATCTTTTTATCTTACTAATTCTTAATACCTTGCTTGTTAAATGGTTAATCTAAATTTGTGTTGTATAATACTTGGTACAACAAATGCTTGGCACTCTCATAACCCAACCGTATGGTATTACCTACACCTAGGGCTATGAAAGGTACTTGATTTGTTGTTAACATCAGTTAACATCATGAATTCCTGATAATATTTAAAAGTTTGGTGTTATGAAGATAATTAATATGATCATGTTAATAATTTATAATGAGCTATTAATGACAAATCATCCGACTGGAACCTCCTTCGTGTGTGGTTTCCAAATTGAGTAATAAGAGTTTATACTATACTTGTTTGAAATACCATTGGTGGATCCTCTAACCTTGACATTTGTCTTTATTATTATTTAATCCTTACATTAATCTTCCATCTCAAAGTTCTCATTAATTTCTTCCTGCTTTTCTTATTTTTGTTATTATTTGTTGTTGTTATTCTTATTATTTTTGTTGTTATTATTGTCTCTTCCTCCTCCTCGTCTTTTTATTGTTATTATTATTATTATTATTATTATTATTATTATTACTAATATTATTATTATTATTATTATTAGTATTATTATTAGTATTATTATTATTAGTATTATTATTATTATTTATATTCTTGTTATATTTTATGTACGTTAAGTATGCTCTGTGTTTGATCAAGGATCCTGATATTGTTGATCTTGCCTTATTCATTCGCATCAGAAATCTGTTTATATTATATAATATATCTCTTTGATCTTTTCATAAACTCAGTATATAGGCTGGAAACCTGTGACTCGATCTTTTAGATCATTCTCAGGTATAACAACGCCACGTATTGAGTATTATTATTATTATTATTATTATTATTATTATTACTACTACTACTATTACTATTATTGTTATTATTGTTGTTGTTGTCTTGTTATTTATAATTTATACAATTAACCTCTCTGTGGTTCGACCCCGATCTTGCCGGGTTATTTATTACTTCGACACTCCTACACTTGGGAGAAGACATCAATCTTTTGGTCGTGTCAGGTGTCTCTTAACATTTAATGGCCATATTAGAGAGAAAAAATTGTTCCTCAAGTCTCTCCAAAATAGCTAAAGAAAGAAGGAAAATAAAGGGTGTACAAGCTGCATATAATAGGGGTTGAGAACAACCTCTCACAATGCTCAAAACAACAACCATTTTGGTTCATTCATTTCTTAAGTAACAATGAAGTACACCATTTCACTTATGCCTTTTTTTCTCTCCAAAATTTCTTTCCATAATGCCTCTAATGACATTTAAAATTGTCCTATGATATTGCCACCTTTTACACTTTGTTCATTGGATTTCCATTTTTTGCATTTTCGGTCAAATTAATCCCAAAACTCATTGTTTTCAATTAAACCCCTTATTGAATAACTAGGATCTCTAAATTCTAACACCTATTCTATTTTAATTCTTAGTCCTTTAATTCTTTTATTTTTGGTAAAACTAACTTTAAATTTTATTTTTCTTTTCAATTAAACTCTTGATTGAATGAATGAGACCTTCAAGCTTTTCCTTCTCTTTTATTTTGGTCCTTCGCCCTTTAATTCATGCCAATTTAGCCACTTTTTCTCTAAATTCCAATTTTCCTCAATTGAATGAATTGGACCTTTAAAATTTTCCATCTCTTTATTTTGGTCCTTGATCCTTTAATTCATGCCAATTTAGCCACTTTTGCTCTAAAGTCTAATTTTCTCCTTTATTTTTTCCTCAACTGAATGAATTAGACTTTCAAACTTTGCCATTTTTTCTATTTTGATCTTTAGTCTTTTAATTACTTCAATTATGACCAATTTCAATCTTTTTTTTTCCTTCTAATTTCACTTCAATTAAACCCTAAGTTGCATGCCTATATAATTCTCTAACAAGTGGTGCTGTCTGATTGCAACACCAACTGTATTTTATTTTTGAAACTATTTCTTTGAAAATGATTTTTTAAAAATGGTTATTGAATATATTTTTTTGAAAATTTCAAGAGGGGTAAAAACTAGGTTATGATAGATTACATGACCTATTATAACTAAAGAAAAATAGGACTTGCTACTTATAAAAGTGTTTAACATAACATATTGAACATGGGTTTGTAGATGAACTCCCTACATAACCAAAGCTATGAAATTCATTTTGTTTCAGCTAGAATGATTGGCATGCCTTGTGCCATTTAAAAGAAAACAGAGAAATAAATTTCATCTCGTTTAAGATATAAAGTCATTTGGGATTTCTCATCTAAATTTTGGTTGGGATGTTTCGAGTTTACTTTATCCATTATGTTCTGGATTAAGAAAAATTACTGAATTTATTTATGTTCTATGAAGAAGTTGTTAGCTTTGTCTTTGGAGAATAACAAGTTTACATGAACGATACCAACCAAGTATGATTTGAAAGTAATTTTTTTGAGGAGCAATTCGTCCTTGTTGGAGAGGCTATTATTAGGTGGGAACTACTTGTTTGGTCCAATTCCAGGTGTTATGATGGCTTTAAAAGGGTTCTGCTAATGTGAATTTTGGTGGATAATTGTTTTACAAGTGACCTCATACCTTCTTTTTTTTTTTTTTTTTATCATGGTAGGAATTAGAAGTCATTAGTGGATTGTAAGAAGAGATCTAGGTATGTGATTCCTTAGATTAGAACACCAAACTAACTAGAATTGTATAATAATATGATATTTTTCTTTAAAGTTTTGTCTCCATTTTTCTTGTTTTTATTTAAAAACTTAAACAGAGGTTTAGTTAGCACTTATAGAAGAAATAAATAATATTGTTTGTCTTTTAAGAACAAAGATTTAACTATTCACCCAAGCTTTTTCTAAAAATAAAACCAGTCTTAATATGCCTAATAAGGGATGATACTAAAAACATTAACTAGTTCATTCACATAGAGATAATCAAACATACCATTAATTATAACACTAATATTGTCATTTGTATATTGTCCAATAAAGATATAAAGAAGGAAGGCATAATTAAAGAATTATTATATTAGACTCACATGTATTTATCAATCTTGAAAAATGCTTGTCATGTTATAAGATACTAAATTCTCATCATTGTTTTATAAAAAAATATAAACTCCTTTCAATTCAGAATAATTATATTATGAAAAATGAATGATAGAAAAATATTAATTTGGATAATTAAAGGGCTCAAATTGAGGAATGTTTAATAATTGAAGGATACATTGATTCTAGTTGAGGGATTTAATTGAGAATTTGTGAAAATGTTAGGAACTAATATGAGATTTCTTAAAAACACATAGGGAAGAAACATACAAGTGGTGTCCATGAAACTCACTAATACGAACCCAAAGAGTAAGAACCCTAAAACCCATAAAAAATTCAAGAAAGCTATAATCTGATTGATAAAAAAAAAAAACCTTGACCTAATGATTACCTGAACAAAGAAACTAAATTTATTAGATGAAAAACCACAACTCGTTGATTATCAAGAACCAAGAACTGAAAGTATATAATAAAGAACACCATAAAAAACAATTAATCTTTGAAAAATCCTAAAGAGTTCAATGAAGAACCAAGAGTATAAGTGATCTTGCCACACACAAAATATTATTCTAAATTAATAATCAATTTTAAAAAAAAAACCCTCAAATATATGCTAAATAACCCTATTTATTCTAGGTAAAATGTCTGCAACAAGTCTCGAAAAAAAAAAAACTAAAACAGTACTAATCCAAATGAAAACAAAATCTTAAACCAACTATAAAAATAATGTAAATTCAATATAGTATCTTCTAGACCTTATCGCGAGGTATTTCTAATTTAACTCTATATTTCTAATTTAACTCTATAGAAAAAAAAAGGCCTTCAAAATCTTTTGATAAAATTTCAGCTCGAGTCAATATTTAGATAAAAAGTTATGTTTGTTAGTGACACGACCAAAAGATTAATGTCTTCTACCAAGTGCAGGAGTGTCGAAGTAATAAATAACCCGACAAGACCGGGGTCGAACCACAGGGAGGTTAACTATATAAATTATAAATAATAATAATAATAATAATAAGTTAAAGAGGACTTTGAGATACAAGATTAATGTGAGGATTTAACAATGATAAAAACAAATGTCAAGATTAGAGGATCCACTAATAGTATTAGAAATATGTATAGTATAAACTCTTTTTATTAATCAACTGGAAACTACAAACAAAGGAGGTTCCAATCGGATGATTTATTCTTAATAGTTCATTATAAATTTTTAACATGATCATATTAATTATCGTATTTTACTAACACTATATTTTTAAATATTGTCAGGAATTCATGATGCTAACTTATGTTAACAACAAATCAAGTTCCTTTCATAGCACAAGTGTAGGTTATACCATACGGTTTAGCTATGAAAGTGCCAAGCATTTTTGTACCAAGTGTTATACAACACAAATCTAGATTAACAATGTAACAAGTAAGGTATTAATAATTAGTAAAATAAAAAGATAAGACATGTTAATAACAAACTTTCTTAAATATATACATTAAAGTCCACGTTGAATTTATATTATACCTATTCTAACACCATTAGTGAAACCTTTTCACCTTGACATAATAAACTTAGCTAAACATAATGAAGAAGAGAAACATAAATAAACAACATAAGAACATAAGTATAGTAAAGGAAATGAAAAGCATAAACAAGAGATTAAGAAAAATATGACATGAAATAAAACTTAAACATTACAAAAATATAAAGAAAAAAAATAAAAAGCATGATTTTGATCTGAACAATCAAGATGCTAAATTCATGGTAAATGCCTCCTTTTATAGACCAAAATTTAAAATTATTAATTTGATGACTAATTATTGGTGGGTGGCCAACTCTTGATTTGGTGAAATTCATTATCTTCTTTTATGAACAAAACATTATTGCTAACATCAAAATTGAAACCAACTATACCATGAAATTTCTAGGAAATTGTCTTATCTTTCCAGGAAAAAAAATTAAGGTCATTTGGAATTCTAGAACTCGAGATATGGGCTGAATAATGAACAATGTCTAGGCTTTAGGACAGATTCAGACTTCTCCGTTGTTGCTATAATTTGGACATGAAAATGACCTTTTTAAATCTTAGACTCCCACAAAAGTTGTAGGCCTATGTCTTACCTTTCCATCCATATAAAGCAAACCTAAATCCGAGATCTACAGCTCCAGATATGACCCAATTACCGAACAGTGTTCTAGTTTGGACTGCACCAACATCTATTTTCTAAGTTTGACCCTCTCTTTGTCCTTTCAATTTCAGTATTTAAACTTATCAATCAATCCTTTCATTTATGTGATAGGCCTGCATTTACGATGAACATTTACCATAAATTAAAGGTATCTTATATTATTAGATATGTTATTATAAAACATGCTTTAGTTAAGGAGTTATTGATACTTCAAGTGCAAAATGATAATATAAAACCTGATAAAAATACACTTTTAAGTACTAATCAGTTAGGGTAAATGATAAAATCCAAGCAGATTCAAATTTTGGCGTAAAAGTTTCTACTGTCCAATTTTACGCTATTGAGTATAATGCCAAATCTAACCATTGGATCAAGCTGAAACTTTATGAAAAGATTACAAAGGTATTTATCTATGTTGGGGTAAACTTTCAGGTGAATCGTAGTTCGATAAGAACATGCGATATAGGTGAAAAAAGGCTATATGAATTTTGTTATTATTATTATTATTTTTACTTGTGGACTTTCTGTTTGTTAAAGATTTTTTTCCTATAAGGATGTGACAGCTTGTTTTGTGAATCTTTTAATTCTACAAGGATCTTTAATGAGCTGCAACATAGTTTTCAAGTGCGGAAAGGATTCATTAATATTTATAAATTCTTTTTTTTTTTTTACAAAGACTCCTTATTCATCCTAGCTACACAAGGAAAGAAGGGTTGGTGATATTTAATGACATCTTAGTTTTTAGGATCATTGGGCAAATAAAGATTTAGAACTTATGGGCTTTATCTTTATTTTTGTTAGCTATAGCCCAAGGTTTTTTTGGGCTTTATTAATACTTTATTTTCAGTTAGGATCTAAGACTTGTTTGGATTAAGTTATGAACTTTTTAGTTTAGGGTTTTTGGATCAATTTTGTAAGTCGATCAAATCGGTCCACTAAGGTAGATCTATTAGGGTTAATTTTTCAAGAACTATTTAAACTCATGTAACCTAAATTTCAGTAGCCATTAATGAATATTACTTCTGAATTTTTCATTTTTAACGTGTGAGAGTGATTCTTGCATTCTTCAGTTCTTGAACAAACTGAATCTGACTTATAAAATACTAACTTGCTTTGTGGCGTCATTCTACTTCATTCCAATAGTGTTGGTGTCTTGGAGCCGGTTTCCATTATGTCACACTCCTATTATATCTATTTTAGCTTTCCTAGATCATATCTTAATCTTGATTGTGGGTTGTGTGACCACGTTATCACAAGGTTCGCATAAGTAAAACTACGTATTAAAAAAATTAAGCCAAAAAACAGTCTCTCTATTTGTCTAACCGTTGCAAAGATCGCATTAATCAAGGCTTGATCACCCTTTATTGGAATATTAAAGCTCGATTTCCTCTATTTATATTCATATTATATACCTTATTACTGATATGACACCTCACATTTGAGTGGAGACTTCTTTCTTTGTTTTAGATTATTCAACATTTACTCCCACATTTGATTTGGATAAAAAGTTGTTGAATCTTAGTATTGTCATGCACTGCCTTTTCACTTAAGTTGTTATTCCACCTTTATATCTATATGCACTATGTCTTCTAACTCCACATAGTGTTGCAACTTACCATTCGCTATGTCACAATTCAACCATTCAAAAACATAGTAGCTTTCATATCCTCCACTACATTCACCTAAATTATATTGACTTCCATCGCTTTATGATAATCTTTTACACTCTTAGAATAATGAGTCTAATATAAATCTTGATAACAATGTCCCAAAAAAAAATCTCTTTCTTATGATTGCCTTTATCTCATCCTAAGTGTGAATAGGCCTCTTATGGTTTCTCCTCATACTTAAAAAACTTGATCCCATCAAATTATAGCATAATGGTTACATTCAATAACACCATGCTTTACTTTTTTTTTCTTTCGAATAGTGGTGACAATTGAAGATCAACTCAACCTTTTTCTATCACTCTAAATATGCCTCAGGATCATTCCTCCCCTAAAATTCTGGGATTTTCATCTTAATACTTTCCAAGTTTCTATCCAAGCTATCACGACACCTAAAATCTCTTCTTAAACCCCTATGGCCGAAGTCTTCATCTTGTTGAAATCCCCCATCTCTTTGATTTCTAGGTTGTTGAAATTTGTCACCTTGGCCAATTGATGCATGGTCAAGATCTTCAGCTTCTTCATCTTTATTATTGTTAAAGTCATCTATAGATAGGGTAGCACATCTTTCTGGCCTTCTAACTTTAGAAACCCTTCAGATTAACCCCTCTCGCAAACTTAGCATTCATGACCTCTTGTCTTTTTATTCTATCAAAAACCTCACCAAACCTCACATTCATTCTCTCAAATTGTTGTTGTATAGCCCGTAACAAAAAGAACATGTTTTCCATCCTTCGTAAGTGATGATCCATCTTTAGAAGACATCGTTAAAATCTAAAATTTTATCTTTGTAGTTAAACTAATATATTCCAACACACTCCCTCATGTATCTACAGTCAATCCACTCGTATTTCACTCAATTGTGGCTTTTCATGATAATATGCTAACCAAATATTCTCAAGACACAAACAATCGAGAAAAATTAAAATGACAACGAAATGAATTACAAAACAAAAACAAGAGCAAAATTGAATACAATAACAAAAATAACAAACACAAAAATAAATGATACGAACCCTATGGTTCATATCAGTTGGTATCAAAGCCCAACTCCATTTATCAAGTTATATCCTCCTATAATTTTTTTTTCATGTTCCACGTGTTGAAACTTATTATTTCTAATCTTCATATATCCTCTTGAATCTTGACAACTACTCACAAACAATGTTATTTTGTTTTGTTACTATTACTACACATATTAGTAACATAAAAGGTAAAATAGAAGAAGAAATTTGTTCAAACAAAGACTTTATATATTTTATTGTAAAATATGAAAAGAGGGTCTAATTGGATCAAATATCATCATAATTATATGGAATGTAATCACACTATATATCAAATTTGACGTCATTCAGATATCATTTGGTTTAGTTTCAAGATTTGTGTTTAGTTTACATAAAACAAGCTAATTTGCGTCAACTATTTAAACTTTCTTTGCTAATTTAAATTGATTTGGGTATTGTCATGGCATGCATGACTTTGAATGATGGAGCTGCCTCCTGAAATTTAAAGGGTTTGGGGTTTAATTATAAAATTATGATTTTTGAAAGAGTCGTCACCTAGTATCATGATAATTAGAAAACCTATAATTTGTGAGAGTCTGGGTAAGGGAACTAGTTGTGCAAGGAAGACACATCATTCCTAGTGCACTCTACCTATGAAAAGCTGCATTGTTGATTGATTGTTTTTCTAGGTCATGTTTCATTTTATTGGTCTATCTAAGATTCAAGGAAGATCTCCCTTTGTGAGAAAATTTATGCCTTAAATCTTGACCATTCTAGGGCTCGAATTTTAATGTCTCTCTTATTACTACTTTGTATCTTTAATATCTGAGTATATGTTTATAGTGTAATTTTATATCCTCAAATAATAAAGTCTACAACTAATTCCTAGTATATATTGCCATCAATTCTTTTAATTTAATACCAGAAGTATATATTAAGTTGTAAAATTCATACCCCGAATATTAATAAAACAAATTAAAATTTGCAATATTTTTAAAATTTTAACCAAATCCTAAAAGATAATTATAAATCAGTTACGATATCCATTTTAGTATATAAAAATGTGTGAAAAACCTTTAAAATTTGGTCGTATGTACTAAAACAAAATATATTTTTATATTTCTTGAAATGAGGAATTTTTTGAAATTTCTTATACAAATCATGTATTTTTAATACTAGGTTTATATGTTATAGTGTAAGTCTATAATCATATATTAAGTGAAATTTTTGAAGAAAAAAATATTTTTGTATGAGGGATTTTTTTATATTTTCTATATTTTAAAAAAAGTTTGGAGAAAATGGAGTATTTTTAATATCGGGTTTGTATCTTAGAATGTAAGTCTATAACTTGATATTAGACAAAATTATTGGAAAAACACATGACGGAGCCATAAATAATTTTAAAATGGTCCATGAAGTTTTTTAGAATTTTTTGAAATTTTTTTTTGGTAAGCTGGCTTATGTATTAAAAAAAACATATACAAAGAATATAATGGGCATACCTAAGATTTACAATGTGAATAGAAACGAAAACCAACAAATGGTTACAGGCTAGCCACATAACAAAACAAAAACTTAGACCAACTAGATATGTTAGGGGTACAAAAACAACCAGCTAAACATCAAATTAAGAGTCCATGTTATTGACCCTCCAAAGTCTTTGGATCCTTATGTTTTCATCTGTTTGTTGAACGTTCCTCATCAAAACAAGCTTATCGTGAATGATACATTCGATTTGATCAAAAACCAAATTCGAAGTTTTAGACACATCTGCAAAGATCCTTGCATTCCGTTCTTGCCAGATACAATACACTATAGCTGCGAAACCCAGTTTACGAGAAAAATTGACGAAACTTTTGCCATGCCAAGTGACTGTGGCCCATCGAATCCATTCATCCAAGCCTTTTATCATTCTTGGAATGTTGCATCTGTCATAAACATTCCACCATAATACTTTCGTATAGGAGCATTCAAAGAATAAGTGGTTGTGATCTTCATTGTTGCGGAGACAGAGTGAGCACCTATTGGGACCATGTATACCAAACCGATGAAGTCTATCCTGCGTTGAGAGTTTCCGTTGGATAGCCACCCATAGAAGAAATACATGTCTTGGGACATCATTCTTGAACCACACAATGTCATGTCAATCAACCATTTGATGATGAATTCTTAGTTGCTCCCAAGCTACTTTGACCGAGAAACTCTGATTTGGCGAATCCAACCAAACAATCTCATCCTTTTGCCCCTTAGGAGTAGAGGTGGAAGGAATAGCTTCTATAATGGGGTGCCAGCCAATAGCATGAGTGATAGGAATTCTACATTCTAAGTTATTAATCAGCACATTCACTCTCGCGTTATGTTCCATACCTGAATCATAGATGAAACTTTCATCGTAAGTATCAGCGAGCGGGTTGTGAGGATGCCAATTGTCAAACCATAGAGAGTTTGGCATTCCATCTTCGATGATGTGCTTCATCTTTGGTCATGCTAAGGATCTGAGCTTTAGAATCTTTCCCCAAGCCCAAAAGCAGCTTCCTGGCGCCTCGATTGTCCAGAAATTCCTACCTCGCAAGAGATTGGATCAGATCCAAGTAGACCAGATTGAGCCATCTGAGTCATTGCACAAGTTCCAAATGTGTTTCAACAAGGCAATCTTGTTCCATTTTGTTATCCTTTTTATGCCTAGCCCCCCCTCCTTTTTTGGAAGACATACTTGATCTCAAGCCACTTTAGCCCTAGTAGTGCTCATATCTGAACCTGACCAAAGAAAGGATCTCATAATTTGCTCAACATTTTTCACTACTTGCCCAGGTAATAGGAATAGAGATGCCCAATAGACCTGGATGGAGAATAAAACTGAGTTAATCAGTTGTACTCACCCTGCGAAAGAGAGTGTTCTGCAGGTCCAATGTCGTACTTTAGCGGTAATTCGATCCATGAAGCCCTTACAATTAATAGCCTTTAGTCTGGACGAGATAAGAGGCACTCCTAAATATTTCATAGGAAGCTCCCCCTCTCTAAACCCAAAAATATTGATAATCTGTTCCCTCTCAGCACCTAACAGACCACTCAAGAAGATGTCAATTTTGTTTGGATTTGGATATAGACCTGATAGATCTTGAAACTCTGTGAGTACATTTTTGATCATACGAATTGAGTGTACATCCCCTTTGCTGAATATCATCAAGTCGTTGGCAAAGCAAAGATGAGAAATTATGTCCTTCTTGCATCTCCAGTGGAACTTGAAGTTTTGATTAGCACTCATACTGCAGAACAGCCTTGACAGGATTTCCATGCATAGGACAAACAAATATGGAGATAATGGAAAACCTTGTCTCAGCCCTCTCCCCCCTTGAAAGTAACCTGCAAGTTCACCGTTGACATTGATTGAGAATTGACATGATGTAACACAAACCATGATCCAATCAATGACTATTCTAGGGAATCCCATTTTTATTAACGTAGCATCAACGAAATCCCACCGAACCAAGTCATAAGCTTTCATCAGATCTACTTTCATAGCACAACGAGCAGGACCCGTAGATTTATGATAGCCTTTCATTAGTTCTTGAGACAAAAGAATATTGTCGCTGATTCTCCGTCCAGAGATAAAAGCTGTTTGATACGGACCTACTAAGGATGGCAAAACAACTTTTATTCTCCCAGCTAGAATCTTCGCGATGCATTTGTATACTGTATTGCAGCAAGATATAGGACGAAAATCTGTCAACCTCGTAGGATTAGCAACTTTAAGGATAAGGGAAATAGATGTAGCATTCATTTCTTTAAGCATTCTACGAGTCTGAAAGAAGGAGCTAACAGCGTTGATTACATCTTCCCCCACTATGTGCCATATTCTTTTGAAAAAACCTGCGTTGAAGCCATCCGGACCAGAGGCTTTGTTGTTTTTCAAACTAAACATAGCATGCTTAATCTCCTCCCTTGTTACATCTTGTGCTAGTACATGTTGTTGAGTCGAAGACAGTTTGCAGTTAATTGCCAATTGCATCACTTCCCCGTTCAAGACCCTAGGCATCTGTTTCACTCCCAACACACGCTGGAAGTATGCAATTACTTCTGATTTGACCGCCTCGTGTCCTTCAACACTTCCCCATCCTCCCTTGTAACCGAGAGAAGCTTATTTCTATTCTGTCTTCCATTTACTGATTTGTGAAAGTAGCTAGTATTCTAATCCCCCAAGCTAAGCCTTTGTATCCTTGCTTTTTGTTTGAAAAAACTCTCTTCCGCCCTAACGATAGAAGCATAGTTAAGAACAACATCTCTTTCTCGCACGCACAAAGTTGGATTCTCAGGCGCTGTATGCAAATCCTGTTGAGCCTTATCCATTTGATCTTTTGCATCTTTGACTCTATCTGAAATATTGGAGAAGTGAGTCTTATTGAAATGTTTAAGTTCCTGCTTTAACTTCCTTAGTTTGCAACACAACTGATACATTGGACAACCCCCCGAATGCTAATCCCATACTTTCTTCACCAAGGGCATGAACTTGTCATGATACATCCACATATCGAAGAATCTGAATGGTTTCTTTATGTTCTGAACATTGCCAGTAACCTTTACCACCATGGGAGAATGATCTGACATACCAGCAGGCGAAAATCTCGCTTCCGACAATGGGAAGTGCAGATTCCACTTCTCATTCACAAGCACTCTATCTAGCTTCCGCATAATCAGATTCTCAATACATTGGTTCGTCCATGTATAATGCATACCAGAATACCGAAGATCATCAACTTTCACATCTCGAATACATGTTTCCAACCTGTCCATCTGACCATCCCACGTAGTAGACCCTCCTGGCCTTTCTAGCGGGTTGCAGATAGCATTAAAGTCACCCATAAGAATCCATGGGGTTGACTCCCATTCATCACTACGACTCACTATATCAGACCATAGTGTCTCACGTAAGGATGCATTATTGTCTCCATAAATGATTGAAGTATTAAAACAGATATTGGTAGCTAATATAGTTACAGAGACATGGATAGCCTGGTTTGACATACTGCAGACATCCACCTTCACCACATCAGCATTCCAACAAACCCAAATACAACCACGGGAAGAGAAATCATAATTGTATAAGAAGGACCAATTACGTAGAAAAAGATTAGAAATATTATTGTTATTCTTTTCTCTAACCCGAGTTTCAACCAAACCAAAAAAAACCATCCTCTCTTGATGGATTAGCCGACGCAATTATGAATGCTTTATGGGGTCATTCAAACCTCTAACATTCCAACATCCAATCATCATAATAAAATAGAGAGGAGTACAAATAGCAACATAAAGGTTACCTTGATTTGCCACCTTGCGGGGAACCAGATTTCTTATTCTTCTTTGAACCCTTTTTCTTTTTCTCCAGAGAGTCTCCAGCCTTAATAGCTGACTGATTAACAGTTTTTCCATCGGTGGAATTTGGAGTTTGTGGACTTGTCGGGATCAGTGACGTCGGCTCCTTATCATTTCGTTCTCCATTTATATCACCTCTCATTGATGCAACATCAACACTCAGCTCATGACTAATAGTAGAGAGAACCTGGTTCACGGTCGCACAAGCATCTGTATTGAAGACGACTAAACTTTGATCTAAAGCAGTACATGTAGCCCCTTCCTCCTGCTCCATGTCTCTCAAAACATGAGGAGAGGTGGGAGTTTTATGTTCATGGCAAACAACATTACACACATCTAATGTCACATGATCATTACAATCAGACGTATGTATCCCAGATGTTGAGCAACAATTCTCATTCTCATTCTCATTCTCATTCTCATTACAATTATGCACTTTAGATGCAAACGGACCATTCTCACCACTTACAGAACCCTTATTTCGTTTAACAACTACCTGCCATTGAAACTGATTCTGTTTGTTATCCGCAGATTTAGAGATCACAGCTCCTACTTTCCTTGTACCCTCTACCACCACTGTAGGATGAGCAACTTTATTAGTATCACATATCGCTGTGGTGTGTCCAAAGATATTGCAGTTATTGCACCTTGACGGTATCCATTCATAATCAGCTGAGATTGTTATGAATAACCCATTTGGACAGTGAAGGTCGTATTCCTTAACCAGCGTCTTTAAGGCATCTATCTCAACATAAACTCTTGCGTAGCTAAGCCTTTTACACAACAATGTAGCACGATCAGCATGAAGGGGAACCCCAATAGCACTCGCTATACAACTCAGCCCCTTAATAGTCCAATACTCAAGAGGAACATTATACAACCTAACCCATACTGGAACTCTGACCAAATCACCTTTCAAAAATTGCATGTTCGGTTGCCAACGTTTAAGCACCAAAGGTTTGTTTGCCATGTGCCATGAGGCTCTTTCCAGAACATTAGTGGCGCGATCAACAGAATCAAAAGTGAAAAGGTAGAAACCATTATCCGAAGATAAAACTTCTGATAGACCATAGGAGCCCTATATCCTTTTGGCAATCAAATTAACAACAGGATATGGTAATTTCTGACCCACAAAATGACCAACTAGGGTGGATTTCCAAAGTTCACAGCCATCGTCAAACACATCACGCGGAGGAGCTACTGTTACACGACCATCAGTCATAGCCGAGGGTTCAAAATGCAGATTTCGAACTGGATTAATATCAAGGTTCTTACTACCCTCCTTGACATCAATAACAGAACCCTTCAAAGCATTCAAAAAATTCAGTTTGGTCTTAAGGTTTAGTTGTTCTTGTTGCTGAGACCTTACCTTCAATTCATCAACTTCAGAACCCAGCACATGATTCATTTCTGAAACAACATGAGGAGCCTGGAGAGTAGATAATTTCTCTATGTTAGCTTCAGAATCAGCTTGATGGTCACTAGCAAACTGAGAAATCTTCATACGATGACTATTCAACATATCTTTTAGCTCTAATCTTAAGGTATGTCCAGACTTAACTTCATTGTGTTGTTTAATGTTATAGCTAACCATTGGAACAGATTCCACACCAAAACATAAAGACATTATGGTAATAGACAAATACTAGAGAGAGCAAAGCTCTAATGAGAGATGATCATGTTTATAGTTGGTATTGGAAATCCAGAAAGAAAACCCACTGAAAAAGATGCAGCTACTCACCTTATCTCAAAGAATTACGAGGCCCTTATCGCTCAGCTCATTGATTGGAATGATGATCCCTTCGGTCAAGATGTATAGCATGTTCTGATGGAAACATACTCAAATATGGTGATGATCCAATGGTGAACCAAAGAGATCGAGCTTCAACAACCCCAGAATTACGAGACCAGTATCTCACAGTTCATTGATTGGAATGATGATCCATTCGGTCAAGATGTAGAGCATGTTCTGACGAACAGCATACTAAAAAATGGTGACGATCCAACGGTGAACCAAGGAGATCAAAGACAATACAGATTAGAGAGAGAGGGAGAGGGAGAGGGAGAGAGAGGAAAGATCAGATTGCTAACACCTTTTCAATTTTATTTTATTTTTTTGAAATTTTTTTAAGGTATGTTTGGCTAGACCCTAAAATAGAGACAACCTAAAGCTGCTAGAAAAGGCTATAGGGCTTGTTTGTTAAACATGCCTTTGGCCTAAAATTAGATGCATTAAAAATATTTTAAGACAAACAACATGCCTTAAAAACTAAAAAAATAACATTTTTCTTTAAAACAAAATTAGAACAAGCTAAACGTGCTTTTAGATCTAGGTTGGGAACGCCCAGTAATATAGGCTGGGTTTATTGGGCTCGGGCCAAGTTCATGCATATGAAATGGGCCTACTACCAACCCAACCTGATTTGTTAGGCTGATAAGTGCCCCTACATGCTTCTCTTTTGTTTTTTAATGCATGGGGCTGACCCATCCTAGCCATGTTGGTTGGGCGGAAGGGAGGTTCAGCCCTTTTTTTTCCCACCATTAGCTCGACAGGGTGGAAAATTTCTAGTAAGAACAATTGCCAACATAGGAATTAATTAATTCTCCATGTATTTTCATGCACAACACCCATGAGGGAGGAAGGGGAGAAGAAGTTATATGGCCTAAGATTAATAGCTTGCTTGTGGAGGAGGAGCTGGTGGCTGGCACTGCTGCTCAGAGGAGATGCACGCTGCTATGCTAGCGGCTGCGCCACTGCTGGAGCAAGTTGATGTTGTTGCACTAGGGATGATGAAGCTTTGCTGCTGATGTGACTAGGAAGAACCACCTCTGTTACTGCTGTAGGAGGATGATCTGTCAAGAGCTCACTACTGGTGTTATGTTGTTGCTGGTGTGGAGGAGCTGCCAGCATGGAGAGGCTAGACATTGCCACTGGAGTTCACGTTACTAAGTAGAGAAGAGAAGTGCACCTGTCGTTGTGTTGTGTTTGCTGACTGAGAAGCTGTAACGTGTAGCTGCTAATGCTGAGACCCTGTTGGTGTTGATGCGTTGCTGTGGCTGAGGTCACAGTGCTGTAACCAGTGGAGAGGAGGATGTGGGGAGCTATTCTTGGTTCTGAGAAATATTAGAGTTTTGTGGGGGTTTTATAAGAGAAATAAAGAGGTTATAAGGCTTATGGGTTAATGAAATCTCGACTCTTAATGGTGGAGAATAAAAGACAATTATTCATTGGAGCAAAGGATTAAAAACTTGTCATGCTTTGCAATTGATAAGGGGAAGACCAAGATCATTTTTGCAGACATAATAATGTTGGGTAGTGTTTTTGAGAAAGAATTTGTAAGAGTTTTAATTTTGACTTAAAGTAAACAGTAAAAATATCAGGGTATAAATTGACATAAGATTTTGTGATATAATGAGGGAGAAATTAGAGCTTAAAAAAGGACATTTGGTCATCATTTTTTTTTTTAATTGGAAGAAGACAATGAATAGTGAAATTAATGTATTTTTAATTTGTTCTTTAAACCTTTGAAATTTTATAATGGAACCCCTAATAAGCCCTAATATTTTAGATTCCTTGTAATTTCACCCTTGATCTTCTTTGATTGGACCCTCGAATTTTTACGCTTTTGTAAAGTGCTCATTGGTTTTGAAATTCTTCATTGGGCTTCAAACTTCTAGTTTCTTGCAATTTTTATTCCTGATTTCACCCAATTGAGTTTGAAAAAAAATTAAATCTAGTCCTATGAAATTCTAATCTTCTAATTAAACTCAAATTAGGTTTCCAAACTTATTTTTTCACCATTTAAGTCTCTAATAAAATTAATTTGACTCATTAAACATCTAATTAAGTTCTTGCACATAATCAATTCTTTTAATTGGGCCTGATAAACTAGTGGTAGAAGAAGAAGGATTGGTTACGTGAAGAACTAGTTACATAGCTAAAGAAGAAGCTGTTACTTCAGGATTGCTATTAATTATTCTCTTCTTCTTATAACTACCTGTAACAGAATTATAACCAACTCTAACTACTTCACAACTGCCTTAGCAGTAGTTATAATAACTGTCATGACAGTTACAATCTGTAACTATATATATAGTGCATGTGTATATGCAATTGATATAGAGAAAAATATAATCTTCAGAAAAGAAAGAATTCCCTATTTCTATCTTGGTATCAGAGCATCTGAAAGAGAAACTTATTTCCCTCTTCGATTCAACCATGACTTATACTTCAAGTCGCACCTCATCTACCTCCAATCCTCTTGGATCTGGGCAAAGCATAACAATGGCACTCACTTCATCATATCAGCAACTCAACCATGCATTACCAGTAAAACTTGATCGAACCAACTATGTTTTGTGGAAATCTCAAATTGATAATATTGTTTTTTCTAATGGCTTTGAGGATTTCATAGATGGCACCTCTGTCTGTCCAGAAAAAGAATTGAGTGCAAGTGTAATCAATCCAGCTTTCATTACTTGGATAAGACAAGATCACACAATCCTTAGCTGGATTTACTCATCTCTCACACCAGCTATCATGACATAGATCATTGGACACACTACTTCTCAGTCTGCTTAGAATGCATTGGAGAAGACCTTCTCGTCTTCTTTAAGAGCTAGAATAATGCAACTGAGGCTTGAACTGCAATCCACAAAGAAAGGATCTTTGTTTATGGTAGACTATATCATGAAGGTGAAAGGAGCTACAAACGGTCTAGCAGCCATTGGAGAACCTGTATCCAAACAAGATCAAGTCATGAATCTACTTGGAGGACTCGATTTTGACTACAATGCAGTAGTTACAGCTATCAACATTAGAGATGATAAAATCTCAGTTGAAATAATTCACAATATGCAATTAGCATTTGAAAATCGACTTGAGCAACAAAGCTCAGTAGATCAAATTTCTACAATGGCAGCCAATTATGTCTCTTCCTCTAATAATAGAGGTGGTGAAAGGAGATACAATAGCAGTAGAGGACACAGCTACACAAGCTTCACTCCAAATGCCAACAATTACAACTATAGAGGCTGTGGTTGCGGGGGCAGATACATATAGAGTGGAAAATATAATTCAATCAGTTCAGAAAAGCCACAATGTTAGTTATGTGGCAAATTTAGGCATATAGTACACGTCTGCTATCACATATTTGACATTTCCTATCAAAACTCTTCCAATAGTGGTACTAACTCTGTGAATATGAATATCAGAAGTCAAAACAATATACCTGCTATGATTGCCTCCTCTAACAATCTTAAAGATGACAATTGGTACCTTGACTCTAGAGCAAGCCATCACCTGACTTAGAATGTTGGGAATCTAATCAACTCTACTCCATATACAGGGACAGATAACGTCACAATTGGTAATGGTAAGCACTTATCCATTTCCAACATTGGTTCCCATCGTCTAATCTCTAACTCTCGATCATTTCAACTTAGAAAGGTGTTTCATGTTCCATTCATGTCAGCAAACTTGATAAGTGTTGCTAAGTTCTGCTCAGATAATAATGCCTTGATTAAATTTTGATCTAATAGTTTCCATGTGAAGGATCTGTAAACAAAAAAGATACTGGCACAAGGCAAACTTGAGAATGGACTTTACAAGTTCCTAGCACTAAGCAATGAGAAGATGGCATACATTGGGATTAAAGACTTTTCTGTTTTTCATTCTCTTCTGTTTTTCATTCTCCAATCTCCAGAACTACTCATAATAAAATGGACATATGGCATCACAGACTAGGTCATGCTGCCACTAATGTTGTAATCCAAATATTACAAAGCTATAATGTTTCCTATGAAAAGAATAAAGCAACTGATTGTTCCACTATATGTTCTTCCTGTCAGCTTGCAAAAAGTCACAAACTACCAACTCATCTCTCCTCCTCTCAAGCTTCCAAACCATTGGAATTGATTCATATGGATATATAGGGGGCCTGCCTTAGAAAAATCCACATCTAGTGCTAAGTACTTTATTCTGTTCTTAGATGATTTCTCATGATACACATGGTTCTACCCACTACATACAAATGATCAAGCTCTCCCAATGTTCCAACAATTCAAACTCCAAATAGAGAATCAATTTGATGACAATATAAAATATATGCAGTCTGACAATGGAGGTGAGTTCAAATCATTCATTACCTTTCTTCAACAGGCGGGTATTGTGCATTGTTTTTCCTGCCCTTATAACTTAGCTTAGAATGGGAGAGTTGAAAGGAAGCATAGATATGTTATAGAGACTGGATTGGCCTTGCTGGCTCATACTTCGTTACCTATGAAGTTCTTGCAGTATGCCTTCCAGTCAGCCACATTCCTCATCAATAGAATGCCTAGAAAGGTACTCAACAATGCTTCACATTATTTAACTCTTTTTCAGAAACTACCAAATTATAAGTCTCTAAGAGTTTTTGGCTGCCTATGATATCCTTTCATTCGCCCTTCTAACAACAATAAACTACAATACCGATCGGTTCAGTGCATCTTTCTTGGTTAAATCCTCAGCAACAAGGGATATTTATGCCTTGATTATTTCACTGGACGATTTTATATCACACCTCATGTGGTGTTTGATGAAACATAATTCCCTTTCACCACTAAATCTCCTCCATCTCAACTTGATGACACTTCATCTGCTAATTTACCTCCTGCAATACCACTCCCATCGAGTGATTTGTCTCACTGTCCAGTAGATACATCTGCCCCAATACATACTGATTCCATTCCCACAACTATTGATTCTATTTTCTTGAGTGAAACTGCAACCTTTCCAATCTCTCCTCCTTCTTCTGAATCTATTCCTACTAATCCGATCCCTGATTCCAGTCCAGCTCCATGTATGATAACAAGGTTGATGAGTGGCATCACTAAAAAAAAGGTTATTCTAGATCTAACTGCTATCACAGAACCATATACACTCAATCAAGCTTTAAATGATCCACATTGGACTGGAGCAATGGATCAAGAGATTGCAGATTGCAGCCCTTCATCACAATCACACATGGGATCTTGTTGCTAAGCCTTCTGATGTTAACATCATAGGATGCAAGTGGGTATATAAATTGAAGCACAAGCCAGACGAGAGTATTGACAAGTATAAAGCTAGACTTGCAGCAAAAGGATATCAGCAAACACTTGGCCCTGATTACTTTGAGACATTCAGCCCAGTAGTCAAAGCCGCAACTATCCGTATTATCCTAACCATTGCTCTTAGTTCTAAATGGGAAGTACGACAACTTGATGTCCACAGTGCATTTCTGAATGGTGAACTTGAGGAACAAGTCTACATGTCTCAACCTCCTAGCTACGTGGACACCAAGTTTCCTACCAAAGTTTGTCGATTGCAGAAAGCTTTTATATGGCTTGAAACAAGCTCCACGAGCTTGGTTTCAACGTCTCAGCTCTTTTACAGTGGGGGTTCACCACCTCTAGGACCGATAGCTCTATGTTCATCTCCTTTGGTCAATCTACAACTTTGATCGTTCTCATCTATGTAGATGATATCCTTCATCATAGGCAGCTCACATATGTAGATAGCTTCACTTATTGCTAATTTGAATTATGAATTTGCATTGCGAGATTTGGTAAGACTAACCTACTTCCTAGGTATTAAAGTCTCTTACCATGAAAATTCTATACATCTCAGCCAAACAAAATATGTTTCTGATTTACTGCACAGAACAGAAATGTTTGACACCAAGCCTGTCAAAACTCCTAGGGCTATTGGACAGAATTTATCTAAATTTGATGGTGAGCCTATGGAAAAAGTTTTTGGTTATCGCAATGTAGTGGGAGCTCTACAATATCTCATAATTACATGGCTTGGCATTGCCTTCGCTATTAATAAAACATGTCAATTTATGCAACAACCAACTTCAGCACATTGGCTCTCTATCAAATGTATTCTTCGATAACTGTGTGGAACTATGCATGATAGCTTACTCATAAGCTCTTCAAATCAGTTGACAATTGAAGGATTCACCAATGTTGATTGGGGAGCTCAGCTTGATGATAGAAGAAGTGTCAGTGGCTATCTCATTTATCTAAGGGGTAATCTAATTTCTTGGTCCTCTACCAAGCAAAAATTAGTTGCTCGCAACAGTGCAGAATCGGAGTATAGGGGACTTGTTCTGGCTATTGCGGAAATTATTTAGATTCAAGCCTTGATGCACGAACTATGTGTTCCTACCCCTATTGTCCCCATACTCTGGTATGACAACATCAGTGCCTATCATATGGCCAAACATTATGTTTTTCATGCCCGAACAAAACACTTCATTCGTGATCAAGTTTTACAAGGGAAAATAGAATTACAATTCATTCCCATTAAAGACTAGCCTGCAGATCTCTTAACTAAACATCTCACAAGCTCAAGGTTCTTGTTTCTCAAAACACAGCTATGCCTCGTTCCAAGACCCTTTCACCTACAAGGGGATGATAAACCAGTGGTAGAAGAAGAAGGATTGGTTACGTGAAGAACTAGTTACAGAGCTGAAGAAGAAGAAGCTGTTACGTCAGGATTGCTGTTAATTATTCTCTTCTTCTTATAACTACGTGTAACATAATTGTAACCAATTCTAACTACTTCATAATTGCCTTAGCAGTAGTTATAATAACTATCATGACAACTGTCATGACAGTTACAATCTGTAACTATATATATAGTGCATGTGTATATACAATTGATATAGAGAAAAATATAATCTTCAGAATAGAAGAAATTCCTTATTTCTATCTGGGCCTATGATTAAATCAAATTGGCTTATTAAAAGTTTAATTAAGTCCTTAGACTTAATTTTTATGCAAATTCATTCAGTAATCATTTAATTTAACCTTGAATCTACATTTTATTTCAATCTTGGGTACTAAGGGGTACAATTGGCCTCTTGATTTTGTTTAAAATTCCAGTTTGGTACCTCCATACATTGAAACACTTCTAAACCTGCTCTTGGTTGCCAGTTATTTATCATTTTCATTTTTTATTTTTTTTGTTGCTTTTTATTTTTTTTTCATTTTTGTTTTTAAAAGAAAAGAGACAATTTGGAGGAAACCCAAATTTGGGTTATGACAAAAAGAATAATAAAGTGTTATTTGGGGTATTTGGGTTTCAATCAATTCGATTTCATAATATTTTCTTATAATTTTTTTTTTGTGTCTTTTAAAATATCCATGTCTCATATAAATTCATTTGCCACTCTTAGAATTGTAATCATAGTTTTTGGTTTTTCTTGTTTTCATATATTTCTTGCTTATTAATTCATTTCATATATTTGGATGCCTAACTAAGTTATTCTTTTTGGTTATGTTGAATTTCATAGTGAAAAGTTCAATTGAGTGAAACTTGAGAGGAGTGTAAACACGTGAAGGGGTGAGAAAATAAAATCTTTGCCTTAACCTAACAAAAAACTTTGCCTTGGATAACTGAAGTTATATGCAATTGATCACCCTTATCCTACACCTATAACGAGACACAAACAAGAAATATAAATCACAATGAAGTTGATCAATCCTTGAAGAGTTTGCAAGTTCAATCAAGGAATCTAGTATGAGAATCACTTAGTTACACAGAGAAATAGAGCACACAATATGCAACAACTTTATAGAAAATTTCATAAACTGGAAAATGATGTTAACAATTGATTTATACAATAGAAAAGCTAACCCTAATTTGACTTTATGGATCTAAACTTGATAAATAGACCTTAACACATTAAAAGTCCAAAATAACTAAAATAATAAAATAAAACATAACCCAAATAAATCCTTAAATGTTGCAAGGCCTAAAATAAACTATAAATAAATAATAGTCAAACTAATTAAAACAAGACTAAAGTTGAATTAATATGCTGCCAAAATCAAAGGTCAATTTTAAATGAATAGTTCTTTCTTGTCTTGACAAATTGGAAGGTCAACGATATATCCTTAGAAATATATAGATGTTTACTTTCAAATGCAACTAGAATCATTTCAAAATTTATTTTTTTAGCTCCAGTTATGGTTAAAACAGCAGTGGAAGGTCAAAACTAACAAATTTAAATTTTCTTGTTCTAATATTTTTGTAATGTCTAGATACTCTTTTACAAGTCTTTCTTAAACATGAATCAAATTAATAAGGCTTGTTCTTTATTCTTTGATATTGTCTCAAAGTCCACCTTAGCCCATATATCTTGAAGAAGTCCATTAATTACCTCCTTGAATCTTTTTGCTCTTAAGTCTTGTGACTGGACCTAATGAAACTTCTAATGGATCTCTTGGTGTTGAAGTTAGGATTGCATCAATAACTATCGATTAAACAATTTAATTGGGAGGAAATTTTACTTGGTGTTTCTAGATATATTATTCTACTTGAGGTTAAAATTTTAAGTTAATCAGAGTTTAAGAATGAATCACAATATAGGTTAGAAGGTTCTAAGTGGATTTTGTTATTTGTTTCCTTTTCACTTGTGAAATTTTTATTTGGAGATGACTCTTTTCCTAATGATACAAGGATGGTCAACAACTTATTTTAAGTTTTCTAGTTCTACAAGGATCTTTAATAAACAACAACATAGTTTCTAGATGTGGCAATAATTCTTTTATTTTTCTAAAACCTTTTTCTTACAAGTATTTTTTAGTTATCTTAGTTACAAAAGGAAATGTTGACTAATGGCATTTAAAGGTTATAATATTTTAGGAGTTTCTATATCCTATAAGAAAACTAAGGGAGAGCAAGTATTACAAAGATTTTATCCTATAAGAAAACTAAGGGGGAGCAAGTATTACAAAGATTTTCATGCTTATTTAGGAGAGTGAAAGTTAATTTTGGGCTGATTCTCTCAAATGCATGATTTTATGCTAAACAAATATAATTTTTAATCTAAATGTTGGATCGAGTTGAAAGTTTACCAAATATTTTGAGAGTTCTTTTTTATATTAGACTAAAATTTTAGATAAATCAAATATTAGAAATGCCTTGAAATAAGATCTAGAAGATACCATGCAGGATTTGTATTTGTTTTCTTGTTGATTTATATTTATTTTTCCTATTTTATTTATAACTCTATTATTATTATTTTTTCCATAATTGTTTAGCAAGTTTGTTTTACCTATTATAATAGTTATAATATTTTGAATAAACTTGTGTTTTATGTGACACAATTCTTTTTTTTGTTAGGACAAACAACAAATTTAATTTATCAAGATATAACTATAGTTGTGATATCTTTATTATACTTTTTATTTATGGTTCACACTACTCGTTCGATAGATATTCATTCTAATAATATTAATGCTTTTATTCAAGTAATTTATGTCACATTTCTATCTTGGCTTTTCATGATTTGTTTTTTTGCATGTGAATTACATAACCATATAATTACAGGATTTACATTTTGAATGACTTCAAAATAGAACATCAAAACACTTTAGAATCAAAATTTATAATTCCAATAAAAAAAAAAACAATAAAAAACAACGTAAACCATAACATAATTAATCTGTGGACATCACCTGCCCAGGTTTACGAGTACCGCAACCACCTATTAAAAGGTTTGGGAGAGAAGTGGCATTGCCCAATTAAGAAAAGAAATCAGCAGATGGAAGACACACAAGTAACTTTCCGACTTCCTCCAGCATACTGCTCGGTTATTAGTCAATGAACAATTATTTTCTATTCTCGTACAGTCGAATTACAACAAAACCAAAATCTTTTCAGAAAATCTCATACAGCCAAACTCGTTTTTTAAATAGGTAAAAATCTCAAGTTGCTCTAAGATTGTAATCAATGCTCACAGCTGCCATTCTCTTGAGCCAATCATGGTCTACCTAACTGTGTGTTTCACAGGAGGAAAGGTCGACCTGTTTCACAAAGTTATTTTACATAATAAGGATAAAAATAAAAGCAGAGACAGTATTACAAAGCTCATTCTTAAATATGAAAAACGAACCTCATGTTCAGAATGCTGACATGATGATTCTACTTGTTCATTGTTGATGACAAGCAGAAGTTCCAAAATATAGACCCCGTGGACATGAAAGCTACACGAGCTTGAATGGGGACAGCCCTACAAAATTGCCAGATATATTGCATAATCATGCCAGCAGTTCAAAAAACTATTCACTTACTAAGAAACAATAGCTGAAAATTTGTGCTGCAGGACCATGTTCTAAGTAGAGGTTTATCATATGAAGTTTAGGAATTTAACACCATCAATTTCACTCCAGATAATCTTGGAAAGTCAGACTCCCCCAAACAATGTCCCTATAGTTGTTAAGCAAAATCATATAATCGGAGTTTTCGGAGTTTCAAAGTTTTCTAACGTGACGGAGGAAGCTATCTTTATAAATACTGACTTATCGGCACTCGTTCACACCATAGTCCTTGGGCAGTCATTAATGAACCTTCATGAGAGGATTTGTGAGATGGAGCATGCCTTTATAGCAACCTAAATCAAAATCTATTCTAGAAGAATTGTTTCACAGGTTTGGTTCTAAATCTCATAGCACATAAAAGTAACTGGATCAGAGAGGCTGAGAGAAAACATTATGCTATGTTCATGTAACTAGTAAAAAAATATCCCCAGTCAACTGTTCGGATAAAACTCAACTTGTTGCAGAATATATAGTCTTACCATATCCATGTTTTGATAAGGGTGACTTTATAAATTTCCTGAGAGCGTTTGGCAGCAAGGTGAATCTTCATAACCTCACATACCGGATGCTTTCTTGAAAGAGTTTTAAGCCAGAAAAAACATACACTTAACAAGCTTTAATTTTTATTTTTTAAGAACAGTTTACAAGTTAATTTGAAGTTATAAGCTTTCTCCCTGACAGGAGCGGAATAAATTATCAGAGCTTCTACATAAACAAGTCCCTCAACATAGCATGCAGTGTCTAAAAACCTTGTGCGTTGGTGACTTTCACCAACTTTAGAAGTGGAACAAAACTTGTGAAATTTAAACCCTGCTTGTTTTAGTGAAAATAAGTTTAACAAAAACGATTTCCATATTTTAGAAAGGTTCCAAAAAACCCAGGTAACAAATGAAAGCACCAAAAAGGAGTGGTTAATTGTGCATTTGAGAGAAAAAATAAAGGATAAAAAATCAGAGTGCTGTTCTTCATATAATCATCATTGTGCTCAAGGGTTTCAATCCAGGGACTATAAAGGGCACACCAAAAAAGGGCAGAAGATGTACCAAAAATTCAATACGCTGACAGGTATCCAGAACCTAAATCCTGCATTGAAACCAGATATCAAATATCAAATCACACAAAAACTTGTTTTGAAATCAATGAAAGTTTGAATTACCATAGAGCAATGTTGGAAGAGCATCTCTTTGATACTTCTCTGGAAGCTGTGAAAGCTTCCCTTGCCATAGATTGTTCCATGCAAAGACAACGGCAATCACAGATGGACCAAGCACTACTTGGTTCAATAAAACCTGAAAAGAAACTAAGAATTCGCATCATATATTTTAAAGAAGCTACTCTTTGAACTATCAAGTTTATCCTGATTATGATTAGCTAACAGTGATATCCAAAGAAACTAGTACCTTTAGCATCAGATTCTGCACCGTCTGCTTTGGCAAACAACGGTCAAGATATTGGTACCATGCATAAGAACCAGGACCATATAATAGAAACCCATAAGAAGTCATTCGCAAGGCACGAAGCCAATCATGATCAGAAAGGAAAATCCCAATAAAATCCTAAAGAAGAGCATTTCATCAAAATCCAAACTCAAAACAACTTTAAACACACTATGTAGATAAGAATAAACATTGAAAAACAACAACATAGGCTGGTCCTAAATGCATCACAAAGGTTTCTGGCTCAGATTAGAAATCAGTAACATTTGCAAACTTCCAGTACATGAAATGGCAATGGATGAATGTAGTCTCCAGTGATATTTAGAGTAACGCAATATTATGTGTTGGTCAACATACTTTCCATGTTTTCTTGCTGTCGGAAACAAGGTTGGACTGTGCAAAGTTTTATTAGATGAAAGAAAAGTTTAAGAATCAGTACTAATCACAAGCATAGAAAACACTGCCAATAAGTTCTATGTTGGGTTTAGAACACAAAATCGCAAGCCATAGTATACCACCTTGGGCAAACCAAATGAGTTTTCAGACAGAAGCAGCGAATTTATACCTTCTATATTTTATTTTATTTTTTCTTGTTCATGTATTTCTTATGGTAAAAATTATTTACATTGATTTTGAAACATCTAAACTTACCAAAATAGTTGTAGACTTGCAACATTAGACTGAATTTATAAGCTAAGCTAATAGCATTGCCATTTTTTCCAAACCAAGTTCAAGGAAAACACAAATCAATTATTCAAATTTACTGCTAAATAAATGAACAAACATAACAGCATGTTTAAATTCATTTCCAATACATGGAAAATAATAATAATAATAATAATAATAATAAATAAAAGAAAACACACACACACTGACCTGATTGTCATTGGAATTCTGAGAAGCGTCTTGGTCATAGGAGTGTCGTTTGTATGGCTTATTCTTTTTCCAGCGGTCTGTAACTTGAGCCACTGTGTCCCCAGTAAGAGCAAGCGCACCTGCGGTCACAGCTTGCTTTAAAGGGAACCAGTAACCTCCTCCTCCTCCTGTTGCTGAATCAGAGGCTTTCGATGCTTTACTTTGTTTTATCCTTCTCCTTTTATGTTCCCATTTCCAAACCCAAAACTCTCCATTTCCACCACTCACTGCTTTCATTTTGCTTATCACGGCTCCAGTGGAGTGAAACTGTTGAAGGGCTCTTTTTTCTTTAATAGCCCAATTTGCCCTTCCAATAACTTTACAGACATGCCCTTCATCTTTTTCTTATTTTACACTTGGACGTGTCAAAAGATCAAAATAGTGGGTACGCAGAGAATTCTCTTGGTTCTTCTTCTTCCAGCACTACTAGAGAGGACGAGGAGATTCAGAGATTTCTTTTGATTGAACTTTGAAGGTTAATAGAATCTTCTCTTTCTCTCTCTCCCTCTTCATTTTATATTTGTTTATTTCTTAAATAGGTGGAGACTTGAAGAATACCCAGATGGAATTTTTGTTGTTTTTGGTGTAATTGATCCTTTTGTGGAATAAAAGTTTTGATCTTGTTATATTTCTTGTTGCAAAGATTCATCTTTTCAATTCCCAATTTGGCTACTTCTATTCCTTGTTGTTTACATCATTTTGTGTAAAATTAGAATCCAGTACAATGTTATTAATGTTATAATGTGGTTCTCGAGAACGGTTCCGCAAATTGTTCAGTAATATAGTTTGGTGTTTCATACTCGTACCAGGTTGTAATTGTGATATGGGATAATAAACATTCAATGTTATTCATATCATATAACCTAGAGTTGGAAATGTGAATTGGCTAATCATTTAAATCTTAACAATCTCTTCCTTCACTTCAAGGAAGAACATAAGCAACAAGCGGAACATAAAAGTCTTATCCTGCAAGCCATGAATAATCAGATTGATGATTCGATCAAGAATCAAGTAGCAGCACTTTTGCGAGTTATAAATGTAACTAGATTCTTTAAGGGAGATGATGTTCCATGCCAGATTGAAGAGGTAACTTAACTTTGATGTTTATATTAATTGATGTCTTGATTGGGATTTTAATTGTTTGCCTGAATTTTCCGTAATTTCTTTTGATTTCTCAGGGTCTATTCTTGGGTTCTGTGGGTGCTGCTACTAACAAGGATGCACTTAATAGCAAGAATATTACACACATCTTAACTGTAGCTAATTCATTGCCTCCCTCTTATCCAAATGATTTTGTATATGAAGTCATTGGAGGTATGTGCCTTCCTACTAACTGGTATGACAGTATTAGTCATTGTCTTTCACTGGCATACCTCAAGTGATGATTTCTTTAACGATGTTCTTTTTTCCTATGTTTTCCTTGCATTTATTTTTCTTTCCCCATTTTTTTCCTCTCTAAGGCGCTACAGTCTGCTCCTTGCATCTGATGTATTATCTAGTTGTAGCTGAAGTATATCTTCATACTGTAAAGAAGACTACTTGTCAAACCCACAATCTTGTTGTAATCTCTCCTCGCTTTGCATCAGCTTTCCATGTTTAATTCTCTCTCTCATTTATATGGTGCTTGTGATGGTTTGCACCACTTCTAGAACTCAAATTGACCAACTCTTTGTGGTGTTTCTTTTGAGGTAGTCGCGGATAGAAATGACACCAATTTAAGGCAGTACTTTGACAAGTGTTTCAATTTTATTGATGAAGCCAAGAGGCAGGGAGGTGGTGTTTTGGTCCATTGCTTTGTTGGAAGGTCCCGAAGGTGGTTCATCTTTCCCTGCAGGGGTCACTTGATTTTCAGGAAACATGTTCTCTATCTTCTTAGTGCAGAAGCTCTCGAGATAAAGATATACTATGCATCTAACATTGACCAATCAGTCCCCTTGGGAATAACTTTTTAGATCTTAATTAATAAATAATACATTTGGTTCCTACAACTTGGTTGGTCAATTTTTACCTTGCGGATAGTACATTCATTGAGCCTTTGTACTGTTAAATTGGTGATCATACATTCATGTGACTGAAAAGATTCAATTTCATTTTATAATAATATCTGCATGAAGGCACAGTAGTATTGGATATCTTGCAATTAACTTTACAATTGTTGGTGTCAAAAATATGGTAAAGACTTCAGCAAGTGTTTTAGCGGTGATGACATGTTTCAACACATTGATTGTGATTGGAGAACCATCGGAGGTGTCTAGTGGATGAGCATATTTTCTGTTCCAATATAGGAGATAGCCTTTGAATCGTACTCATCGTTTTTATGATTGTTATTAATTCTTTTAATTTTATCTATAGCATTTATCACATTAGAAAAATTACGTGGATTCACACCTCTAATAAAATAAAGAGCATCCCTTTCAAGAATAACTTTGGAAATAAATTTGAAGAAAAGAAAAAATTCATTTTGCTTCTTTAGATGGTTGCAGTTTGAAAGTGGGTTATGCAATACTTCTTATTGGACTGAATTTGTTTCAATGTATGTGTCCTGCTTTTCAGTGTGACTATTGTTGTTGCTTATTTGATGAAAAGGAATGGAATGAGACTATCTGAAGCTTTGGCACATGTGAAGAGTAAAAGGCCTCAGGCTGGACCTAATTCTGGTTTCATCTCACAGCTTCAAGACTTTGAGAAATCTCTTCAAGGTGCATTATCTTTGATACTTCTATATGTATTAACTTGCAAATTGTACCTGATGCGGTTGGTTTTGGTGATCCAAAAAAAAAAATTATCATAGCCCTGATTGAAGTTAGCTGTTTGCCGCTTAACTCATTAATTAAAACCTTTAAATTCAAAGTTTGTCTCGGGGAATTTTTTTTGTTGAACAGCTCTTTCAATTACATAACAATCTGTGTCAGAATAATATAACTGTTGTCTTTATAGGAAACTTGCAAGATATTTATTTATTCATTCCGTGCTTCATCACCAACAGCTAGGTGCCGCTTTATTTGGCTATAACTTTTTTGCCGTAACATGGATAAGAAAATAAAAAACTACCTCTTAACTATGATACAAGTTTCTTAAAAAGCATTTGTGCTATATATCCGAACCTTCTTCTGGCTGTACAGATAAATGTTAGAATTTCCGATGCCAAAAAATTTCTTGTCACCCAGACTGTGATTTGTCATAAGTGGTTTCTATTTGAAATAGCTTCTTATGGGCTGATTCATTTTTTTGTACAAAAACTGTTTTTTTTTTTTTAATGTTTGCTAGGTATCTCTTCATAATGTGTCAAAGGAAGACGTGAAGAAGCACAAATGGACGCTTAGAAAATATAGAACTCCGCTGAGGAGGAATATAGCATTCGTGATTAAAAAAAGTAAATAGCTTAGTCATTGCTATTGAAATGGTGAAAATACAAGACTGGCTTTTCTATCTCCTTTTGACAAAGGTGATGAATTCACAAGGGCCAAGTGTCATAGAACTATTGTCATCTGAATCAGATTCAGTTTTTATTTTTATTAGAGCAGGGTGCATGATTCTGAAGTTGATGTTGATGGTTAAATATTTCAAGTATTTTTAAATTGATATGATATTTAGCTGCTCGAATGTGATCATTAGTAAGCGCATTCGGATAAGTACATGGAGAAACCTCAATGAATCATATTTATATTAATTCCATTCGCATTTTCTCGTTATTTTAAGCTAGAGATGGAGTAAATTGGTCTGGCACAGGTAGCAGATCAAGCAGTGAAGATATCTGTCGCCGATTTGCAGTGCTTTCTCATTATATTATACTTCAAAATGTGTGGGAAATGACTCTGTTGGAATTGTGTATATAAATTCATTCCATTGTGCATCATATGGTAAATATAAAGTGTATGTATTGTAAACGACACTAGAGATGTCAAGAGAGCCATGGGGTGTTGTGTTTTTTGTTTCTTATGTCAAAAGTTATTGGATCTAACTTGACAACTAAATTTAATGTTATTGGTGGTGGTGTTTTTTCTATTTTTTATTTCAAATGTTGCTGGGTCTGGAATAGCAGTTAAATTTAAAGTTATTGGGTTTGGCTTGGCCGTCAAATCCAATGATGTTGAGTACGGCATGGCCACCAGAATCATTAAAAAAAGTTAATTAAAATTTTTATTTAGAATATTTTAAGGATAATTTAATTTTTATATATAAAAAATAAATAAATAATTGTAAAAAAAATATTTAGAATATTACAAGGGTAGTTTAAATATTTTTTTATAATAAATTATAAAAAAATATTAATTAGAATTTCTATTTAGGGTACTTTGTAGTATAAATGTATTTTTATTAAAAATAGAAAACAATTATAAAAAAATTATTAAGGATATTTAAGGGAAATTCAAATGTATTTTTATAACAAATAAAAAATTAATTATTATTTTTGTTTATGATATTTTAAGGTTAGTTTAAATTTTTTATATAAAAATTAAAAAAAATTTATATATAAAAAATATTAATTAACATTTGGATTGAGAATACTTTAAAATAGTTTAAATGTTTTTTTTATAATAAATAAAAAATATTTTAAAAAAATTTAGGATATTTAAAAAATATAGAAAACATTTATATAAAAAAAAATTGTGTTTAGGATATCTCAAGAGTAATTTAATTTTTTTTAAAATAAAAAATATTTATAAAAAAATACAACAATAGTTGAAATTTTTTTTAATAAAAAATTATACTAGTAATATTCAGTAACTGAAGGAGAAAGTCTTAGGAATCATAGGCTCATAATTCCCAAAGTTGATTTTTGAGGCCCAGATCAGAAAGATTAATTTACATGCATTTCCAGATACTGCAAAGCACTGTGAGGAGTTGGTGTCGTGGTGATTGAGTGACCGCATTTTTTTGTTATCTGGATGCTGCATTCTCAACTTTGGATGTGCATGCAGTCGCAGCAAATGAGAAGTGGAATGACACCAACGCATGACTATTTTTAAATTCTATTTTTATTTAATTACATGGGAATTGAGATAAATATTCACAAATATTCTGAAGTTTTATATTCTTGAGAAATAAATATTTTTTTTATTAAAACTTTATTACTTTAATCATGCATTTCTTTATTGTTTGGATGCAACATGTCTTGTTTATTACCAGTATTTGGATGCAACATGTCTTGTTTATTTCTTTATTAAGAATTTTTTTTTTTGTTAAAACTTTATTACTTTAATTATGCATTTTTTTATTTTTTGGATGCAACATGTATTGTTTATTACCAGTATGGTTTTCTAATAAAAGTTAAAAAAAATTAAATATTCATAAAAATTCCAATGATTTAAATTTTTTTTTTAAAAAGGTTTCTTGAGATAAAACTCTTTTTTATTCATATATATCTTTTTATTATTATTATTATGATTAAGTCATGGTTTTTTTTTTTTTATTAGAAGCATGATTTTTTATATAAAAACTAAACATGATTTGAAAAGCAAGTTTCAATCTAAAAAAAAATCATAATTTGATAATTTTATGAGACTGTATAAAAAATTAAAAGAATAATTAATTTTAGAAAAAATATAAAAATCATTTAACAAGCAATATATTTTATCCTAATTAAATATATCCATGTGTAATTTATTTTTTAAAAAATGCATATTAGATCCATAAATAATTATTTAAAAAATAATTGCTTATATTACCATAAAAATACGCAAACCTTATTTAAAAAGCATGATATAACCATTATTGGGTGGCTGAGTTGGTAAAGAGGATGAAAGTCAAGAGGTATGCTTCGTGGTATCTAGTTGGACTCTCTTTGTCCACTAATATTAATGGTAACAGACTGCATGGTACAAGTTCTATTTTGCAAGCCTTATTTGGGGTATAGGGATCTAGTTCCATATGCGCAGGTTGGCCTAAAATATTATCCATAAAAAAAAAAATATGGCATAAGTGTATGATTTTTTAAATATCATATAATTATTTATTTAAAAATAATTTTATTTAAATATATAAAAAACTAAACAATTAAGAAAAGTGAAAAAAAGGTGGAGAAATAAGTAGATGAAGCCAAGATGTTCACAGCTTGAAAGGATAGCATAGACGCTTCTAACAATTTTTCTTTAAAAAACATAACGAAATATCATCCTTTACAATAATTTTTGGATCCATAAAACTCAAAATTCATTATGTTTAAAAAAAAATTCATAAAAATCTCTATAACCTTATTTTCAACTACCAATACACTTTAACAAACAAAAAAAATACAAAATCAATTCAAATCAAAATAAACTTTTAGAATCTCATTCTACTTTTTTGGATATGATTAATAGGCCAAACACTTACATTAAAGTTATCTCTCTAATACACTTTTTAACACTAAGATTGGTATTTTTTGTGCATGGAATGGGCGCAACTATAAGCTTTCCCTCTAATCTCTTTCTAGTGTATCTCTCATCTTTCTCAATTGCTAAGGTCTAACATATAAGGAAAATAAAGTTGTATGATTGAAATGAAAATTTTGAAAAACTAAGAGGACTCAAATATAGAAAAGACACACCTCTTAAATAATGCAAAAGAAAAAAAAATTGGTTTTTTTGGCTATTTAATTTTGGTTCTCAATTGTAACCTATATTTCAATTTTATAATAACGATCTTTAATTTTATGTACAAATAATCTCTGTTACAATTCATATATGAAAGCATGCACAAAAAAAAAATATCCCAACATACAAAAATAAAATAAAATCATTGAATTGCAAAACATGTTTAAGGGACCAAAACGAAAAAACCCCTTAACAATCTAATGTGAGGGAATGAACATTGAAAGTTTGTTGTTTTAGTTTTTTTTTTTAATTCAAATTCAAATTTTTATTTTTATGTTATATTTTAATACTATAGGAAGCAAAGTCCTTTAAAAGTCCGGAACCATAAAAATCTTCCTAAATGAATAAACATAAATATTGCACCAGCTAGTTGATACTACAATACTTTTCTCTACGAAAATATATCCATGGCTGGTGCATATATGATTATCAAGATGGCATGAAGGCACCAACCACAAACACATGATATAAACTTCTTGTCCAACAATATTGTTATAAATCCTCTAAATTTTTATATTCTTGAATGGTTTTGAAACTTGGGCATAAAAGAAAAATAAGAATGGAATTGAATTCTAGCTTGTCCCTAATATTTAAATCTATATATAGTATTTAGTAATTTTTTTAAAAAAACATGTCACATTGACATTTTGGCAACCACACCCTTTTTTCTAGATGAGGAAAGGCTTTTTAATGTAATGAGAGAAAAAGATTTCATGTTAAAAAGTCATCATCATCTAGTATTATGATCACTAGAAAACCGTAATTAGTCTTCTGAATTCTAAGGTAAGAGTCTTGTTATGCTAAAGAAAAAATATTATCATCCTAAAACATCTTACCTCAGGTAAGATGCTGTTATGCTTAAGATGTTAGTAGTCTATCTACATAGATGATAACAGGTCTACTATTATGAGTTAAACCATACGTAGATGGTTGATTCCAACCTAACCATTCTAAGGTTTGATTCATCTATGTCACTCCCACTTATTACTATTTTAATAACACTTGGTGAATTGATATTTCTATAATTGGTAACTCTTAATCATGATTTGTGATCAATAGTTTATCAAGTCATGCTAATGGATAATCAATGGACTTATGTTGGGCTCATTGATCCCAGCCCAAATTCTAGAAAAGGTCAATGAATAATGTACTGTTAAGGTTCATATATCATATAGTATCCTATATTTACTCGTAATATTTGTTGAATGAATTAAGATTGTATGCCCTAGTCCTATCTAAATAGTGACCATCATAGGTTCATCTACTTTGAATAAAATCTAGTGACACAAAGATCCTTCATGGACTAAGTTTTAACAATGACCCTTAAGGATTCATTTTCCATTAGGTATGTTATTTAACATTTACCATTTTATGATTCAATTTCTTTTGTTTGATGCCCTTTATCAATATTTATACACACTAGTATTTTGACTTGTATATATACATTCATGGCAAGTAAACAACTTATTCAAAGCCAAGATATTTAAATTAAATATAAATAAATCAACTTTCCACCCCTAATCAACACCTATGAGTAGTAATCTTTAATGGTTCATTTACATTAGGAATCATTGATGGATGACTAACTAAAAATATTTGATTCATTTAAAAGAAGACTTTAATTTTTTAAAATCAAATTACAAGATGTAGTTGTTATGCCCAAATTAACATCCAAAGTAATGACTTATTTCTTACATTTACCTTGAATATTTTAGGTGAATAACATATCAAAAATTAAAAATATTCTTGGAGGTTAAACAAATGATTGGGATCAAATGAGGAATTTATAAAAATATTGAAATGTCTTTTAAAGTGGGTCACAGCCCTTAATGGATTTTGTAACCAAAATACAAATCCCAACATAGAGATACATGCATGAATGTACATTGATTTTTTATTTTTGAAACAAAAGACCATGTCAAGACATATTGTTGAATACATCCATGTTTATACACAAACATGTTGCAATGCTAAGGACAATGATGAAATGGCCAAGAACAAGAAATAAAATAAGATGTAAAATTAAAGGATTCGACTACAAGGATTAAAACACAATATCAACTTTATAAACATTGTTCAATTCCTAAAATCTCATCACAAAACACATAAAAATCAATAATATGCCAAAATAATTATTTGAAAGATATTTAGGGTTTGAAATTGAACTTATAAGGCAGTTAAGGAGGACTAGAAAGGGCTAAAATAGTGGCAAGAAACTATGAGATAAAAAAATAACCTCAGTGCTTATACGTGTTAACCATGCTCTATTGGTGCTTAATCAGCCATGAAAAGGCCCACATGGTGCGCCACTCATTTATCCTCCTTCATGTGGTGGTAGTGTAGGTCAGCACTGGCTGGTGAGGGAGATTTAATGCCTTGAAAGTCTAGTATTGTCTTGATTTTCTCTCTCTAGCTGCTCATTTAGAGGTCATTATGTTATGGGGCTTATATGATTGTGTCATACTCAATAAAGGGAGAATAATAGCAGTGGTCTCACCTTGTTTAGAAATCAAAGGAGAGAGAAATCAAATAGATAAGTTTCAATGGTTATTTTCTCTTTTTCTCTCCTTAACCTACGACGATTCATGGTTCACTGGTTTTAATTCATTAAAAGGTTTTGTAGAGGGCTTTGAGATGAAGAGAATGGTAATGATCTTCATAGAAATGAAGGTTAGAGGTGAGCGAAATCAAGGAGCAAACTTTTGGTTTTAAAGAGAGAAAGATGAGGCTAGGGTTTTTTATGGGATAAAGGTAAGAGAAGATAAATAATGTTCTTTTCTCCAAATTTCAACTCATTTTCTATATATATGAGAACAATATGGTGGTTCTTGATGTGCCTATGCTTCCTAACCCGAACAAACTAGCAATTTGATATGAAGATGAAGGTAGGTTTGGTTACATGATTTTTTTTTTCTTATGGTGTTTAGGCTAAAAATCACTTGATTTGTAATGGAAAAAGAAAGATAAAGTATAATGAAACTCTTTGATAAGTCAGAGATGCCATAAAAGAACCCTATTACGATAAAGACATCACACTCTTTGTGATTAAGAGTGATAAGTCTATATTGTTCTTCAAACAATTATGATAATGGGAGAACAAGAAAGAAAACTCTATAAATGAGAAGGTAAAAAGTTTTATAATTTTCAAAAGTCCACAATATTTGTACTGGGATATCATTATATACTTGGAACAACCCTCAAAGTCTAAAAACAATACCAAAATGACATAATTAAAACCCAAATAAATAACTTTGATTAGAAAACTAAACAAATAATACTTATATTGCACACATTTTTTGACTTATAGAACACAAAAAAAAATAATTAAAACAACTATAACTTTTTGTACAAAGCTTCAATGCAAGCATAATTGAACAAACTAGAAAGATGACATTCTAAACGTGTAAAATATTTAAAATATGATTATTTTCCAATGCAATAAAGTAGTGAAAATTCAGGCTTAAATTGGCCCATCGAATGACAGCAAAGTCAAACTCTCTAAAACTTCCAAAGCATGACCCAAGCCTTATTTGAAAACAAACAAACATATGTGAACCATTTCCACTTAGTTTATAAACCTTTAAACTCATCAAAACCCCAGTTGCACTAATATGATTTGTTAAGGTACTTTGTAGTTGTTTCACTTGAGCCCTCATATTAGACCATCTAAATGCCCATGCAAATTAAAATAAGCCTCTTCTATGTTAGAATCATGATGCATATCATCACCCTTCAGGTTACAAGTGACTTTTCCTTAAATCAGATTCGTCAGCATTTTCCAAGTAAGGTGACAAGCCTTTTACATTAAAACTAGCAGAAACATTATACTCGCCAAGAAGGTGAACCTTATAAGCATTATCATTCACCCTTTTTGATAATCCAAAATGATCTAATTATCATTCAACTCTTGGTATTAATTTGGAATTTTGATTGCTTGGGAATATGCCTTTGCTAAGATGAATCAAAACAAGATCTCCCAACTCAAATCTGACCATTTTCTGCCTTTTATTAGCATGTTTGGCACAATTTGTTGTCTTTTCCTCAATACGAGATCGAACATGTCCAAGTTTTTTCATCATTTCTACCTTTTTAACCCCACCCATAGAAGTCCTCTCATTAATCGTAATAGGCACTAGATCAATAGGAACACAAGGGTTAAGACCATACATTAGGATAAGAATCAATGACTAAAAAGAACTCCATAAATAAAAGGGAACTAGATAACATAACACATACAACAACTTATTGATGCGAACCTCGTGATCACGTGGTCACACAACCCATAATCAAGATTGAGATCTGATCCGAGAAAGTCAAAATAGGTATAATAGGAGTGTGACATAATAGAAACTTGCCCCAAGGCATCAACACTATTGGAATGAGTAGAATGACGCCACGGAACCAATTAATTTTTGACAAGTCAGATTCAGTTCATTTAAGAACTGAAGAATGCAAGAATCACTCTCACACATTAAAACAAAAAAAAATCCAGAAGTAATAATCACCAAAGCTGCCATAATTTTAGCTTACATGAGTTAAATAGTTCTTGAAAAATTAACCCTAATGGACCCCTTATGTGTGGACTTATATGAGGTCCTCTCAAAACTGACGCAAAGCCCTAAACTAAAAAGCCTATAACTTAATCCAAATAAGCCTTGGATCCTAACTGAAAACAAAGAATTAATTAAGCCCAAACATGAAAGAAAATTTTAAAAAAATAACTAAGTTGTCATTAAATACCACCAACCCTTCTTTCCTTGTATAGCTAGGATGAATGAGGACTCCTTATGAGAAAAGGATTTTAAAACATTAATGAATCATTGTCACTCTTGTAGATTATATTGCAGCTCATTAAAGATCCTTGTGGAACTAGAAAATTCCCAAAACCAGCTACCACATCCTTATAGGAAAAGAATCTTAACCAAATAGGAAGTCCACAAGTCAAATGGAAGTAAATAACAAAATTTGTATAGCCTCTGATGACCAGTATTGCGGTGTCATCCTGAACTCCGATTGACCTGAATTTTTAACCCAAGGTAGGAAAACATGTTTAGAGAGTTCACATAAAATATTAGCCTGATCCAGCGGTCGGATTGAGAATTATGACTGCTGCCGTAAACCTGGATTGTTATGCTTTTTACGCTAAAATCCAAATCTGACCTTACTTGGGTTGTATCACAAGGCTAAACCGTATCATATTTAGTCTAAGACATCATTATATACTTGAAACAACCCTCAAAGTCTAAGAAATATCAAAATAACATAATTGAAATCCAAATAAATAATGTCGTTAAAAAAACAAAACCAATAATACATATACAGTCACTATACACATTCTTGACTTATAAAACACACATAGACACACAAAAATTAAAACAACCATAAGTTTTCATATAAAACTCCAATGTATGCATGCATGACTAGACAAACTAGAAAGTTGAAATTTTGAACCTGAAAACCATATAAAATAGGCTTATTTTCCAATGCAATAAAGTGGTGAAAATTCAGGCTCAAATTAGCCCACAAATTTGACAAGAAACTCAAACTCTCCAAAACTTCCAAAACATAACCCAAGCCTTATTTGAAAACAAACAAACATATTTGAACCGTTAATATGACTTGTTAAGGTACTTTGTAGTTGTTTCGTCCGAGCTCTCATCACTGGACCATCTGAAAGCCCATACATCTTATAATCAACCTCTTCCATGTTAGAATCATGATGCATATCATCTCTCTTATATGAATAGTGTCTCTTATTTTCTCTCTAGCCATAGTGATTATGGTTGTGGTTGAAGGGATGATGGATAATTTGTTTTTGTTTTTTTTTTTTTTTTTTTTGTGGCAGGCCTTACAAATTTTATAATCTTTTTTTTAGTTACTTGTTCCCTAAGTAACTCAATTTTATTTTGCTCCCTAATTTTTCTTGTTTTACACTTTAACCCTTTGTCTATATTGCTTCTTTTTTTTTCGAAAAAAAATGTTAACATCCATTTGATAAGAAACCAAAATTACAAAATGGATGTGAATGCGTCAAAAATATATTTCTTTGAATTTGATTATTTGAAATGACAACAATAAGAAAAAAATAATTAAAAAAATACAAAATAGGTGGGTGAATGACTGAAATGCATCAAAAACATTTTTTTATTAGTTTTTTGAACATATTTTTGAATTGAGGGTTAAATTTTGGATTATGACAAAATATAGCATACTTGACCAACAAACAAAATTTTTAAGAACTTTGTTTATTTAAGACAACTCTTCCAAATCCGAAACAACTCCTCTTAGATGCACTTGCAATAACTATGGAAATCGCTACAAAATAAAATTGAAAAATCTTTTCTATGTTGATCACTTTTAGTTTATTTATTTATTTGTATCAAATCCATTTTTTTTTTTAGATTTTAGAATGAAAAGTAACCTTCTATATTTGTGTATAATATATTTTACTTTTTTTTTCTTTCCATATATATATATATATATATATATATATATATATATATATATAAAGCCTCTTTGTAGCTTAATTAAGTTTGAAGAAAATCAAGAAAAACATTTACATCGAATACAAGAACAAAAATACACACATTTAGAATATTGATTATTATAATTATTTTTCCGTTGATCTCGAATATTCTCTACTGTTAGTACTTGTTTATAGACAACTAATAAATTCCTTAAAATAAAAAAAGAATTTCAACAAAAAACTCTAATTCTAGTAGTATGAAGGGGAGGGGGTTAGATTTCGCATCTAATTGAATTGTGAATTCAAGGAATAGGCTAATCTCCTTTACGAATTCTTATTATTAATTATTAAAACAACCCATAAAATTCACATTTTTCTCTAATCTATGGTACATGGTTCTACAATGACAAGAAAAAGAAAAGTCTAAAGAAATTATATATAGGACTTCTAATGTGAACCTCTTGAACACGCAATCAAGCAACTCATATACAAAGACATCAATGCCTGAAAAATCAAGAAATCAGGATTGATAGGAGTGTGACACAAAGATAACTTGTACCTAAGTAGCAACACTATTGGAAACGGAAACCCCACCCAACGAATATTGATTCGCGAACCAAAAGTATAAGTATGATATCATAAAATTAGTTGTTCTTTGATAAGTTGTGATGCAAACCTTGTGATCATATAGTCACGCAACCCACACACAAAGACACCAATTTCCAAAAAGCCAAGTAAATTTGGTTTGATAGGAATGTGACACAAATATAACTTGTACCTAGGCACTAGTACTATTGGAAACGGAGACCCCCACCTAACGAATATTGATTCATGAACGAGAAGTATAAGGATGATGTCACGAAGACAGTTGTTCTTCGATAAGTCGTTTTCAGTTCTTTAGAGAACCAAGGAGAGGAGATTATTCAACCAACACACAGCAAGTGCGGCAAAGAAGTTCAAAAATTGAGTCTAACCTTACATGTCTGGTTATGCCCTTATTTATAGTGACTTCAAACTAAAATAAACCCTAATAGACCCTTTATGTGGACTTATATGATGCCCACTTACAATTAAACCCAAATAATATAAATAAACCATAAACTAAGAAGAAAATAATAATAAAATAAATAAATCCAAATTTAATATCCTAAATATGATAGGCTTAGAGTTGTTGTGATATGATCCAGGCAAGGTCAAATTCGGATTTTGACGTAAAATGTGCAACTATCCAGTTTTACGGCAATCGTCATAATTCTCAATCCTACCATTGGATCAGGCTGAAATTTTACATGGAGTCTCCTGACATGTTTTCGTACCTTGGGTTAAAATATCATGTCAATCAAAGTTTGGCAAGGCATCCAAACACGGGTCAACAAAGGCTGTATGGGTTTTGTTATTTACTTTCTTTTGACTTGTGGACTTCCTATTTGGCTAGGATTCTTTTCCTAAAAGGATGTGGCAGCTTATTTTGGGAATCTTCTAATTCTACAAAGATCTTTAATGGGCTGCAACATACTTTCCAAGTGTGGCAAGGATTCATAAATGCTTCAGAATCCTTTTCTTACAAGGATTCCTTATTCATCCTAGCTACAAAAAGGAAAAAAGATTTCAGAATTAATTCCACCTTCAGATTTGATTCTGCTAGCTTATATGGGACTTCTAAAAAAAGCAACAAATCTGATCCTATAATATTTAAGATATTAAATTCAGATTTATTTATTTTATTGTTATTTTCTTCTTAGTTTAGGGTTTATTTATATTATTTGGGTTTAATTGTAAGTGGGCATCATATAACTCCACATAAAGGGTCCATTAGGGTTTATTTAAGTCTAGAGTCAATATAAATAAAGGCATAACCAGACATGTAAGGAAAGACAATTCATATTAATAAAACTTCTTGTATGCCGTACTTTGTGTGTGTGTGTGTGTTGGTGAGATAATCTCCCTTCCATGGTTCTCTAAAGAACTGAAAAATGACTTATCGAAGAACAATTGTCTTCGTGGCGTCATCCTTATACTTCTCGTTCGTGAATCAATATTCGTTGGGTGGGGGTCTCTGTTTTTAATAGTGCTGGTGCCTAGGTACAAGTTATCTTTGTGTCACACTCCTATCAAACCTGATTTACTTGGCTTTCCGGGAATTAATGTCTTTACGTGTGGGTTGCGTGACCATGTGATCATGAGGTTCGCATCATTTGGTATCAGAGTTTGGCTCCATTAATCAGGTTATATCCTTCTGAAATTTTCATTTCTTGTTGTTTCCACACAAAAAAAAAAAATCCTTAGTGTCCAATTTCTTCTTCTCTTGATTTAGTATCATATCAGAAAAAAAAAAAAAAACTTATTTCATTTGGTTCCTGACCAAAATATATCAGTGGCATAAAAAAAATGAAAAAAATAAGAAAAAAAAAAGAAAAAGAAAAAGAAAAAGTCATTTGTTTGTTTCTGTCGTAGAAAACTAAACAAAGGGAAATTTGACCAAATCAACTCGAAATGAGCTCAAATTTGATTATGTTATTACTGGGACCCTAATCGCACCACATATTGATTTTGGGGTCAATTGGATATCGTTTGCTTTGGGTTTCAAATTCGGGTCTAATTAGGTCTGATTCATAACGTTTTTGCGTCAGTCTATCAAACCTTATTGTAAATTGCTCAAATTTCATATTTTGTCTATATGGGTTGGTAGAGCTCTATATCTGAAATTTTAGCTCAATTGGACATCATTGACTTTAGGTTCCAGATTCGGACTTAACTCGTCATAAACAAGTCTGTTTTGCGTCAACTTTTGAAATTCAGTTTCTCTTTGTTGTTTTCGTTTCTTTCAGTTTGTTTTCATCATATCCAACATATCTGGGTGTTGTTTCATCATTTTTCATATTTTGTTTCTGTTTTTTTTATTTGAGTCTTCAGTTTCATTCATATTTCGGATAGACTCGCTTGCTACTCGCGAGACTATCATCGCAGTTTTGTTTTTTCTTGTTTTTCTGGTTTTTATTGCCTCATATATACATATTTGGATTGCGCTGCTAAGATTGGTTCTATTTGGTGCTAGTTTCAGTTCTGCAAGAACCACAAGAAAGTGAGACGAGAGGTGTGAGCGTGTGAGGATATTAAGAGTGTTTGAGCGAAACACGAGCGATGTGAGGATTTTTTTTTCCACTAACCAATTTTTTCAGGTACTATGTCAGAACAAAACAACATACCGTGCCCTCTCGATGTAGAACTTAAATTCCAAATGCAAGCCATGATGAAGATGATGGAAAGAATGAATTTCACGATAGGGAACGTGTGTGATAGACTTGAGAAGGTGGCAAAACATGGTAATGTGGCTGGAACATGTACCCAAGATGTGAGAAAGGTTGGGGCTGAATTGAAATCATACCATAGCAGTGGGGCTGAAAGGCCAAAGTGGGATGATTATGAGGATTTTGAGGAGGACGTTGATGATAGTGGTGATGGTGCTTTTAAGGATGAGACCATAGGCTATCGGGAAGGTTTTTGGCAGCCTAGAAACCAAAGGGATTTCATGTATTTTGATGAGGTGTTATGGCAAAAGAAAAGGAGGATTCAAAAGGAGAGGTGGTATCAAAGGGACAGAAATAAAGAGATTAGCGTTCCAAAGAGTCTATCTCGTATTCTCGGGGAGATGAAGCAAGAACTTGATGTGTTAACGACAACAACCAATGTGCAGCAAGCTTCAGAAAGAGAGGAGAAAAAATGTTGCAATGATGAATTACGAAATAGAACAGCTACTACTTTCATCCAAAGTTGTTGGCGACGATTGTTGGCAAGAAAAGAATTCCAAAGGCTTCAAAATGAGGCTAAGGAATTGTCCATTCAACTTGTTGGTGATTTGAGAATGAATCATCTTGAAGAGAGAGGGAATGATACGATCCAGGCAAGGTCAAATTTGGATTTTGACGTAAAATGTGCAACTATCCAGTTTTACGGCAATCGTCATAATTCTCAATCCTACCATTGGATCGGGCTGAAATTTTACATGGAGTCTCCTGACATGTTTTCGTACCTTGGGTTAAAATATCATGTCAATCAAAGTTTGGCAAGGCATCTAAACAGGGGTCAACAGAGGCTGTACGAGTTTTGTTATTTACTTCCTTTTGACTTGTGGACTTCCTATTTGGCTAGGATTCTTTTCCTAAAAGGATGTGACAACTTATTTTAGGAATCACCTAATTCTACAAATATCTTTAATGGGCTGCAACATACTTTCCAAGTGAGGCAAGGATTCATAAATGCTTCAGAATCCTTTTCTTACAAGGATTCCTTATTCATCCTAGCTACAAAAAAGAAAGAAGATTTCAGAATTAATTCCACCTTCAGATTTGATTCTGCTAGCTTATATGAGACTTCTAAAAAAAGCAACAAATCTGATCCTATCATATTTAGGATATTAAATTCAGATTTATTTATTTTATTGTTATTTTCTTCTTAGTTTAGGGTTTATTTATATTATTTGGTTTTAATTGTAAGTGGGCATCATATAAGTCCACATAAGGGTTCTATTAGGGTTTATTTAAGTCTAGAGTCAGTATAAATAAAGGCATAACCAGACATGTAAGGAAAGACAATTCATATTAATAAAACTTCTTGTCTGCCGCACTTTGTGTGTGTGTGTGTGTGTTGGTGAGATAATCTCCCTTCCATGATTCTCTAAAGAACTGAAAAATGACTTATCGAAGAACAACTGTCTTCGTGGCATCATCCTTATACTTCTCGTTCACGAATCAATATTCGTTGGGTGAGGGTCTCCATTTTCAATAGTGCTGGTGCCTAGGTACAAGTTATCTTTGTGTCACACTCCTATCAAACCTAATTTACTTGGCTTTTCGGGAATTGATGTCTTTGCATGTGGGTTGCGTGACCACGTGATCACGAGGTTCGCATCAGATACATAAAGGGAAAATAGTGACTAGTTATTGCAAAAGAATGAGATAAGCTAATGATACCAAGATAGGAATATCTTGGTATCAAGTGAGAATTGATTTTTATAAGGAGATGTTGTTCTTGGCAAATGAGATAGGATATTAGATGGATATTGCTAATGGATGGAAAATATATGTTGTAAAAGAGGTTTATGCCTAATTTTATATATCAAAAGAACTTCCGTAGAGATTATTGTCTGCAATTGTTATTGCTGGTTACTATCTCTTATAATTATGTGTACATGTTAATTTCTATTTTCAGGTCCATCAGGGTCGCGTCAAGAGTGATACTAGTTTAGTTATCTTTTTGTTTTGACCATGTAAATTATTTGTAAATTAAAAGACTTATCTCCTAAAACTTGAGATGTAATATTAATCCATAAATTTGAATGTATGTCCTTAATCTAATGGTTGAAACTCTAAGTACCTATTTAACCATGCATGTTTATAGTTGAAATTGAATCTTTCATTTGAATTGTATGATATTATCGAATAAGATGTGTTGTGTTAATGATAATGAATTGGGTTGAGACCCAGGATGATTGGGTTGTAATTGAGTTATGAGATGTGAGATATTAGAAGTGTAAACAGGATATATGTCGATAACTTGGAACCTATCAGTATATGGGAGACTTTGCCGAAATTTTGGTAAAATTTTTGGTGGAACCTGTATGTCAAGAAAAAAAACTTGAAAATTTCCAATGTTTCACGAAAAAGAATGTAGAAAATCGGGGTGATGTGTCCTACCGAATACCAGCCTTGTTAGACTTGTTTTTTCCTAATGCTACAAGGATAAAAAGTCAACAATTTATTCTCCTAATTAAGTAAGGAAGTTGGCCAGATCTTATTCCTAAAGAGGGGAGGATTATTTAATGTTTTTCCTAAATGAGGATGGAAAGTAATTAAATCAGCAACAAATGAGAAAATTTGTTTTCTTAATTATCCAAGTTAAATAAGGAAATCCAAGCTAATCAAGGACATCAAAGGGGGCAACAACATAAATTTTCCAAATCAAATTTCTCCTAGTTTATTTAGGACTTCATAAGGGTGATACATCTAATTCTAGCATATTTAGGATGATAATTTTTGGATTTTTATTAATTGTTATTATTTTCTTATTAGTATTTAGGTTATTATTACTTATTTGGGTCAATTATAAGTGGACTTTATATAAGTCCACGTAAGAGGGGTCAATTAGGGTTTCTTCAAGTCTAGAGTCAATATAAATAAAGGCATAACCAAACATGTAAGGTTACGTAATTTTCAGATCAATAAACTTCTTTGCTGCACTTGTGTGTTGGTGGGATAATCTCCCTTTCTTGGTTATCTAAAGAACTGAAAATGACTTATCGAAGATCAACTAGCTTTGTGGCATCATCCTAATACTTTTCATTCGTGAGCACCTATTGAGACCATGTATACCAAACCGATGAAGTCTATCTTGCGTTGAGAGTTTCCGTTAGATAGCCACCCATAGAAGAAATGCATGTCTTGGGACAATATTCTTGAACCACACGATATCATGCCAATCAACCATTTGATGATGAATTCTTAGTTGCTCCCAAGCTACTTTGACCGAGAAATTCTAATTTGGCGAATCCAACCAAACAATCTCATCCTTTTGCCCCTTAGGAGTAGAGGTGGAAGGAATAGCTTCTATAATGGGGTGCCAACTAATAGCATGAGTGATAGGAATTCTCCATTCTAAGTTATTAATCAGCACGTTCACTCTTGCGTTATGTTCCATATCTGAATCATAGATGAATCTTTCACTGTAAGTATCAGCGAGTGGGCTGTGAGGATGCCAATTGTCAAACCTTAAAGATTGAGTCATTCCATCTCCGATGATGTGCTTCATCTTTGGCCATGCTAAGGATCTGAGCTTTAGAATCTTTCCCCAAGCCCAAGAGCAGCTTTCTGGCGCCTTGATTGTCCAGAAATTCCTACCACGTAATAGATTGGATCTGATCCAAGTAGACCAGATTGAGTCATCTGAGTCATTGCACAAGTTCCAAATGTGTTTCAACAAGGCAATCTTTTTCCATTCTGTTATCCTTTTTATGCCTAGCCCCCCCTCCTTTTTTAGAAGACATACCTGATCCAAAGCCACTTTAGCCTTAGTAGTGCTCATAGCTGAACCTGACCAAAGAAAGGATCTCATAATTTGCTCAACATTTTTCACTACTTGCCCAGGTAATAGGAATAGAGATGACCAATAGACCTAGATAGAGAATAAAACTGAGTTAATTAGTTGTACTCGCCCTGCGAAAGAGAGTGTTCTGTAGGTCCAATGTCGTACTTTAGTGGTAATACGATCCACGAGGTCTTTACAATTAACAACCTTTAGTCTGGATAAGATAAGAGGCACTCCCAAATATTTCATAGGAAGCTCCCCCTCTCTAAACCCAAGAATACTGATAATCTGTTCCCTCTCAACACCTAACGTACCGCTTAAGAAGATGTCACTTCTGTTTGTATTTGGATATAGACCTGATACATCTTGAAACTCTACGAGTACATTTTTTATCATACGAATTGAGTGTACATCCCCTTTGCTAAATATCATCAAGTCGTCGGCAAAGCAAAGATGAGAAATTCTGTCCTTCTTGCATCTCCAGTGGAACTTGAAGTTTTGATTGGCACTCATACTGCAGAACAGCCCTGACAGGATTTCCATGCATAGGACAAACAAATATGGTGATAATGGATCACCTTGTCTCAGCCCTCTACCCCCTTGAAAGTAACCTGCAAGTTCACCGTTGATGTTGATTGAGAATTGACATGATGTAACACAAACAATGATCTAATCAATGACTGTTCTAGGGAATCCCTTTTTTATTAACGTAGCATCAACAAAATCCCACCGAACTGAGTCATAAGCCTTCATCAGATCAACTTTCATAGCACAACGAGCAGGACCCGTAAATTTATGATAGCCTTTCATTAGTTCCTGAGACAAAAGAATATTGTCGCTGATTCTCCATCCAAAGATAAAAGATGTTTGATACGGACCTATTAAGGATGGCAAAACAGCTTTCATTCTCCCAGCTAGAATCTTCGCGATGCATTTGTATACTGTATTGCAGCAAGATATAGGACGAAAATCTGTCAACCTTATAGGATTAGCAACTTTAGGGATAAGGGAAATGGATGTAGCATTCATTTCTTTAAGCATTCTACGACTCTGAAAGAAGGAGCTAACAGCGTTGATTACATCTTCCCCAACTATGTGCCATATTCTTTTGAAGAAACCTACGTTGAAGCCATCCGGACCAGGGTCTTTGTTGTTTTTCAAACTAAACATAGCATGCTTAATCTCCTCCCTTGTTACTTCTTATGCTAGTGCATGCTGTTGAGTCGAAGACAGTTTGCAGTTAATTGCCTATTGCATCACTTCCTCGTTCAAGGCCCTAGGCATCTGTTTCACTCCCAACACATGCTGGAAGTATGCAATTACTTCTGATTTGACTGCCTCGTGTCCTTCAACGACTTCCCCATCCTCCCTTGTAACCGAGAGAAGGGAGGATGGGGAAGTCGTTGAAGGACACGAGGCAGTCAAATCAGAAGTAATTGCATACTTCCAGAGTGTGTTAGGAGTGAAACAGATGCCTAGGTCTTGAACGGGGAAGTGATGCAATCGGCAATTAACTACAAACTATCTTCGACTCAACACCATGTACTAGCACAAGATGTAACAAGGGAGGAGATTAAGCATGCTATGTTTAGTTTGAAAAACAACAAAGCCCCTGGTCTGGATGGCTTCAACGCAGGTTTCTTCAAAAGAATATGGCATATAGTGGGGGAAGATGTAATCAACGCTGTTAGCTCCTTCTTTCAGACTCGTAGAATGCTTAAAGAAATGAATGCTACATCCATTTCCCTTATCCCTAAAGTTGCTTATCCTACGAGGTTGACAGATTTTCATCCTATATCTTGCTGCAATACAATATACAAATGCATCGTGAAGATTCTAGCTGGGAGAATGAAAGTTGTTTTGTATCCTTAGTAGGTCCGTATCAGACAGCTTTTATCTCTGGACTGAGAATCAACGACAATATTCTTTTGTCTCAGGAACTAATGAAAGGCTATCATAAATCTATGGGTCTTGCTCGTTGTGCTATGAAAGTAGATCTGATGAAGGCTTATGACCAGTTCGGTGGGATTTCGTTGATGCTACGTTAATAAAAATGGGATTCCCTAGAACAGTCATTGATTGGATCATGGTTTGTGTTACATCATGTCAATTCTCAATCAACGTCAACGGTGAACTTGTAGGTTACTTTCAAGGGGGGAGAGGGTTGAGACAAGGTGATCCATTATTTCCATATTTGTTTGTCCTATGCATGGAAATCCTGTCAGGGCTGTTCTGTAGTATGAGTGCCAATCAAAACTTCAAGTTCCACTGGAGATGCAACATGGACAGAATTTCTCATCTTTGCTTTGCCGATGACTTGATGATATTCAGCAAAGGGGATGTACACTTAATTCGTATGATCAAAAATGTACTCACAGAGTTTCAAGATCTATCAGGACTATATCCAAATCCAAACAAAAGTGACATCTTCTTGAGCGGTCCGTTAGGTGCTGAGAGGGAATAGATTATCAGTATTCTTGGGTTTAGAGAGGGGGAGCTTCCTATGAAATATTTGGGAGTGCCTCTTATCTCGTCCAGACTAAAGGCTATTAATTGTAAGGGCCTCGTGGATCGAATTACCGCTAAAGTACGACATTGGACCTGCAGAACACTCTCTTTCGTAGGGCGAGCACAACTGATTAACTCAGTTTTATTCTCCATCCAAGTCTATTGGGCATCTCTATTCCTATTACCTGGGCAAGTAGTGAAAAATATTGAGCAAATTATGAGATCATTTCTTTGGTCAGGTTCAGATATGAGCACTACTAGGGCTAAATTGGCTTGGGATCAGGTATGTCTTCCAAAAAAGGAGGGGGGCTAGGCATAAAAAGGATAACAGAATGGAACAAGATTGCCTTGTTGAAACACATTTGGAACTTGTGCAATGACTCGGATGGCTCAATCTGATCTACTTGGATCAGATCCAATCTCTTGCAAGGTAGGAATTTCTGGACAATCAAGACGCCAGGAAGCTGCTCTTGGGCTTGGGGAAAGATTCTAAAGCTCAGATCCTCAGCATGGCCAAAGATGAAGCACATCATTGGAGATGGAATGACAACCTCTCTATGGTTTGACAATTGGCATCCTCACAGCCCACTCGCTGATACTTACGATGAAAGATTCATCTATGATTCAGGTATGGAACATAACGCGAGAGTGAACGTGCTGATTAATAACTTAGAATGGAGAATTCCTATCACTTATGCTCTTGGTTGGCACCCCATTATAGAAGCTATTCCTTCCACCTCTACTCTTAAGGGGCAAAAAGATGAGATTGTTTGGTTGGATTCGCCAAATCAGAGTTTCTCGGTCAAAGTAGCGTGGGAGCAACTAAGAATTCATCATCAAATGGTTGATTGGCATGACATTGTGTGGTTCAAGAATGCTGTCCCAAGACATGCATTTCTTCTATGGGTGGCTATCCAACGGAAACTCTCAACGCAGGATAGACTTCATCGGTTTGGTATACATGGTCCCAAGAGGTGCTCACTCTGTCTCCGCAACAATGAAGATCACAACCACTTGTTCTTTGAATGCTCCTATACGAAAGCATTATGGTGGAATGTTTGTGACAGATGCGACATTCCAAGAATGATAAAAAGCTTGGATGAATGGATTCGATGGGCCACTATCACTTGGCATGGCAAAAGTTTCGTCAACTTTTCTCGTAAACTGGGTTTCGTAGCTAAAGTGTATTGTATCTGGCAAGAACGGAACATAAGGATCTTTGCAGATGTGTCTAAAACTTTTAATTTGGTTTTTGATCAAATCGAATGTATCATTTGTGATAAGCTTGTTTTGATGAGGAACGCTCAACAAACAGATGAAAACATAAGGATCCAAAGACTTTGGAGGGTGAATAACATGGACTCTTAATTTGATGTTTAGCTGGTTGTTTTTGTACCTCTAGCATATCTAGTTGGTCTAAGTTTTTGTTTTGTTATGTGGCTAGCCTGTAGCCATTTGTTGGTTTCGTTTCTGTTCACATTGTAAATCTTGGGTATGCCCATTATATTCTTTGTATCATTTTCTTTTAATACATAAGTCAGCTTACCAAAAAAAAATTTTTTTGAAAGATAATGCAAAACAGCCTCGTTCGGCATGACAATACCCGATTCTGGAACCTAAAGAAAACAGTACCCAAATGACCTCAAATTTAATATATAAAACATTAAAACAGAAAATCTCGATCTATAGGTCGTTATATAAGGTTTAGGCACCCCAAACCACTTGTATGATAAGTTTGTAGCAAAATTTAACCTCTAATTAAAATCTTAAGAAAACAATATCCAAATAAGCCCAAATTTAATATGTAGTGCTATCTCACCCCTAATACACAGAATATGAAGTTGCAATTATTTATAAGGTGGTTTTCTTGTGGTTCACTAAGAGTAGTGTTTTCGCGGCAGAATTGAACCTCAAATTAAAACCTCAAGAAAACAAAAATAAAATAAGCCCAAATTTTATATTTGTTTGAATCTCACCCCAAATAGATATAATGTGAACTTTCATTTGATTCTGAGGCGATACGCTTATAGTTCACCAAGAGGCATTTGGGCGGCAAATTGAACCTCTAATCAAAAAGCTCGAGTAAATAAGATCAAAATAAGCTCCAGTAGATAGAATCTCAAGTTTCAATTGATTCTTAGTTGGTTTGCTTTTGGTTCACTAAGAGTTGAGTTTTTGCGGCAAAATTGAATCCGCCTTCAAATTTCATCTAATCTATGTCCTTTTTATATTATTAATATATGATATAATACACTGGAAGGAACAAAATCAATAGAAACAAAACAAGTTTTGAAAGATAATGCAAAACAGCCTCGTTCGGCATGACAATACCCGATTCTGGAACCTAAAGAAAACAATACCCAAATGACCTCGAATTTAATATATAGTATTTTGATACTAACAGAACAATAAATCTCAGTTTGTAGGTCGTTATATTAGGTTTAGCTACCCCAAACCAGTGTATGATAAGTTTGTTGCAAAATTGAACCTCTAATTAAAATCTTATGAAAACAATATCCAAACAAGCCCAATTTTATATATGTAGTGCTATATCACCCATAATACACATAATATGAAGTTGCAATTATTTATAAGGTGGTTTCTTGTGGTTTACTAAGAGTGGTGTTTTCGCAGCAGAATTGAACCTCAAATTAAAACCTCAAGAAAACTATAATAAAATAAGCCCAAATTTTATATATGTTTGAATCTCACCCCAAATAGATATAATGTGAAATTTCATTTGATTATGAAGTGTTATAGTTCAGCAAGAGTTGTGTTTGCGGCAAAATTGAACCTCTAATAAAAAAGCTCAAGTAAACAAGATCAAAATAAGCTACAGTAGATAGAATCTGAAGTTTCAGTTCATTCTTAGTTGGTTTGCTTTTGGTTCACAAAGAGTTGAGTTTCTGCGGCAAAATTGAATCCACCTTCAAATTTCATCTGATCTCTCTTCTTTTTTTATTATTAATATATGATAAACTGGAAGGAACAAAATCAATAGAAGCAAAACATGTTTTGAAAGATAATGCGAAAAAGCCTCTTTCGGCAAGACAATACCCGATTCTGGAACCTAAAGAAAACAGTACCCAAATGACCTCGAATTTATTATATAGTATTTTGATACTAACAAAACAATAAATCTCAGTTTGTAGGTCGTTATATTAGGTTTAGCTACCCCAAACCAGTGTATGATAAGTTTGCGGCAGAATTTAACCTCTAATTAAAATCTTAAGAAAACGATATCCAAACAAGCCCAAATTTAATATGTAGTGCTATATCACCCATAATACACATAATATGAAGTTGCAATTATTTATAAGGTGGTTTCTTGTGGTTCACTAAGAGTGGTGTTTCCGTGGCAGAATTGAACCTCAAATTAAAACCTCAAGAAAACTATAATAAAAGAAGCCCAAATTTTATATATGTTTGAATCTCACCCCAAATAGATATAATGTGAAATTTCATTTGATTCTAAGGTGATACGCTTATAGTTCACCAAGAGTTGTGTTTGGGCGGCAAAATTGAACCTCTAATCAAAAAGCTCAAGTAAACATTATCAAAATAAGCTCCAGTAGATAGAATCTGAAGTTTCAATTGATTCTTAGTTGGTTTGCTTTCGGTTCACTAAGAGTTGAGTTTCTGCGGCAAAATTGAATCCACCTTCAAATTTCATCTAATCTATGTCCTTTTTTTATTATTAATATATGATATAATACACTGGAAGGAACAAAATCAATAGAAACAAAACAAGTTTTGAAAGATAATGCAAAACAGCCTCGTTCGGCAAGACAAAAGCCGATTCTGGAACCTAAAGAAAACTGATACGATCCAGGGAAGGTCAAATTCGGATTTTGACGTAAAATGCGCAACTATCCAGTTTTATGAAAATAGTCATAATTCTCAATCCTACCGTTGGATCGGGCTGAAAGTTTACGTGGAGGCTCCTGACATGTTTTCGTACCTTGGGTTACAATATCATGTCAATCGAAGTTCGGCAAGGCATCCAAACACGAGTCAACAGAGGCTGTACGAGGTTTTGTTATTTACTTCCTTTTGACTTGTGGACTTCCTATTTGGCTAGGATTCTTTTCCTAAAAGGATGCGGTAGCTTATTTTGGGAATCTCCTAATTCTACAAAGATCTTTAATGGGTTGCAACATAGTTTCCAAGTGTGGCAAGGATTCATAAATGTTTGAGAATCCTTTTCTTACAAGGATTCCTTATTCATCCTAGCTACAAAAAGGAAAGAAGATTTCAGAACTAATTCGACCTTCAGATTTGATTCTCCTAGCTTATATAGGACTTCTAAAGGGCTACAAATCTGATCCTATCATATTTAGGATATTAAATTTGGATTTATTTATTTTATTGTTATTTTCTTCTTAGTTTAGGGTTTATTTATATTATTTGGGTTTAATTGTAAGCGGGCATCATATAAGTCCACGTAAGAAGTTTTATTAATCTGAATTGTGTGACTTACATGTCTGGTTATGCCTTTATTTATATTGACTCTAGACTTAAATAAACCCTAATAGACCCCTTATATGGACCTATATGATGCCTACTTACAATTAAACCCAAATAATATAAATAAACCCTAAACTAGGAAGAAAATAACAATAAAATAAATAAATCTGAATTTAATATCCTAAATATGATAGGATCAGATTTGTTGCTTTTTAGAAGTCCCATATAAGCTAGGAGAATCAAATCTGAAGGTGGAATTAATTCTGAAATCTTCTTTCCTTTTTGTAGCTAGGATGAATAAGGAATCCTTGTAAGAAAAGGATTCTAAAATATTTGTGAATCCTTGCCACAATTGGAAACTATGTTGTAGCCTATTAAAGATCTTTGTAGAGTTAGGAGATTCCCAAAATAAGTTGTCACATCCTTTTAGGAAAAGAATCCTAGCCAAATAGGAAGTCCACAAGTCAAAAGGAAGTAAATAACAAAACTTGAACAACCTCTGTTGACCCATTTTTGGATGCCTTGCCGAACTTCGATTGACATGATAACCCAAGGTAGGACAACATGTCAAGAGACTCCATGTAAAATTTCAGCCTGATCCAATGGTAGGATTGAAAATTAGGACTATTGCCGTAAAACTAGGTAGTTGCACATTTTACATCAAAATCCGAATTTGACCTTGTCTGGATCGTATCAGATGTTCTCCTTGCCTTGCTTATACTTGATTACGTAAGGAAAAGTTTCAATGAATTCAACCCATTTTGCATGCCTCCTATTCAACTTACCTTGTCCTTTCAGATGTTTCAAAGACTCATGATCCGAATGGATTACGAACTCTTTTGGCCACAAGTAATGCTGCCATGTCTCAAGTGCTCTTACCAATGCATAGAGTTTTTTATCGTAAATGGGATAGTTCAAGGTCGCTCTACTTAACTTCTCATTGAAATACGCAATAGGTCTCTGATCCTGCATCAAAACAACACGTATTCCTATTCCAGACGCATTACATTCTATTTCAAATGCTTTCAAAAAGTCAGGTAAAGCCAAAATAGGTGCAGAACATAATTTCTCTTTCAAAAGAACAAATGCCAATTCTTGTTCCTCCCCCCATTTAAACCCAATTGATTTTTTAACAACTTCATTCAATGGCGCAGCTATTGTACTTAAATCTTTCACAAAACGCCTGTAAAAACTACCTAACCCATGAAAACTCCTTACTTCACTTACCGATTTGGGTGTAGGCCAATCCCGGATGGCCTTAACTTTCTCCTCATCCATCTCGATACCCTGTGCAGTTACAACATAGCCAAGAAACACAATTTTCTCCATGCAAAAAGCACACTTTTTAAGATTAGCATACAATTTCTCACTACGCAACACACAAAGTACATTATGCAAATGATCAAGATGCTCAGTTAAGTTTTTGCTATATATCAAAATGTCATCAAAATACACAACCACAAACTTACCTATGAATGCATGCAACACATGATTCATTAAACGCATAAACGTACTAGGTGCATTTGTAAGTCTAAACAACATTACTAACCATTCATACAAACCATGGTTAGTCTTAAATGCTGTTTTCCACTCATCACCTTCTTTCATCCTCATTTGATGGTACCCACTTTTCAAGTCAATTTTAGAGAAAATACAAGATCCATGTAACTCATCTAACATGTCATCAAGCCTAGGAATGGGATGTCTATACTTTACCGTTATGTTATTGATGGCCCGACAATCAACACACATCCTTCATGTTCCATCCTTCTTTGGCACAAGTAGCACGGGTACAACACACGGGCTCATACTCTCATGAATGTAGCCCTTTTCCATCAGCTCATCAACTTGCCTTTGAAGCTCCTTCATCTCCTCGGGATTGCTTCTATAGGCTGTTAGAACTTTATCAACATATTTCCCAATTGAAAATGGAACCACAACCTGTTTAGTCACTTTCACTTCACCACTATCATTTAGCCATTGCAATTTATATGGTTTAGCATGCTTAGCAGTACACAAATTTAGTTTACTAACAAGGGTGGCACTACAAACATTAACACAGCTTCCACTATCTATAATTAAACCACACACCTTGCTTTGTACATAACAACGCGTATGGAAGATGTTCTCCCTTTGTTCATTAGTATCATCTTCTTTGACCCGAACCTGAAGTGTTCGCCTTATAACCAAGGACTCCTCAACTGGTAATGCTAACTCATCCCCATCATTATCCTCCAATGGTGGCATGCCTTCACAATCAAAACTATCACTTTCAGATTCCACATCACCATTATCTCTAATCATCATGATTCTCTTGTTTAGACACTCTGAAGTGTAATGTCTATGTCCCTGACACCTGAAACATTTAACATCACGAGTATGTTTAGGTTGAGTTTTAGATTTACCTTTGGCATCAGTAGGGACATCAACTTTAGCCTTTGATGGTTCAGTTCTAGAAGGACCATAGGATCTTGGGCAGACAGTACCCTCTCTCTTTAGATTCGGCTTCCAAGATGATGACGAACCTGAATTAAACACTGACCAGGCATGCCCCTTCCTAAGTTGTCTCTCCACCTTCATCGTCATGTGAACCATGTCCTCTAGCTCCACATAGTGCTGTAGCTCAACCACATTAGCAATGTCCCAATTCAACCCATTAAGAAATCTAGCCATGGTGGCTTCTCTATCCTCAACAACATTAGCCCGAATCATTGCTATCTCCATCTCTTTGTGATATTCATCTACTGTCTTATAACCTTGATTCAGACCTTGGAGCTTTAAATATAAGTCTCTGTAATAGTGGTTTGGCACAAATCGTCTCCTCATTAAGACTTTCATCTCCCCCCAAGTCTGAACGGGTCGCTAGCCATTCCTCCTCCTACTGATCACAATCTGATCCCACCAAATCAATGCATACTCCCACTTCTTTTTTTGTTCAGAATAGCTATGGTAATCAAAAATCCAATCCACCTTTTTCTCCCACTCCAAATAAGCCTCGGGATTGTTTTTACCTTGAAAGCTAGGAATTTTCAGATTAGTGGTGTCCAAGTCCCCATCCATATCTTTATAAGTGCCCATGCCATGAAAATTCACATTCCTCCTAGCCCTGTTCGGTCCAAACCTGATTCCTTGGCCAGCTGATGCAAAATCATAGTCATCTTCACCCCCATCTGCGTTTTCATCAACAAACTCTTCAAAATTAGATCTGACATTCCGTGCGGCCATACAAACCGTACTTCCCCGACGATCAGCCCCACTATTCTATTGCTTTATTGAATTCACCTCATCTTTCAAATCCTTGTACGTCCTAGACAACAGCTCAAGTTGCTGGCTTATGGATCGCAATTGGAAAGCTACGTCAGCGTTTTGTGTCGTTGATTCGTTGTTTTCAGACATTCTTTCAATCTGCAAAATTTGGTTAGTAGCACAAAATATATCGTCACACCTCTCGTGTATCACACAAAACAAAAATCAAGGTTTTTCACTCTATTAAGCTCTCCACGCCTTTTACCTCACAACTTGCTTTCTTTTGGTTCTTTAGGAACTAAAATCAACAAATCAAAGTCAGTAGCTTTCGCAGCGCACTCTAATTATAATTTTCAGACTCAAGAATAAAAAATATACTGAAAACAAAGCAAAACGAAACTATGATTATGATTTTGCGAGTAGCAATGCAAATTTGTGCGAATTGTGGACGAAACGAAGACACGAAATAAAACAAAAGTGAATATTAGCAAAAACAATTACTTGACTCCTAGATAACCCAAATATAATAGAAATAACAAGATTCTGAGAAATCTAAAAAGTATAGATCATGTTCTCAAACTTGACGCAAATCTATCTTATTACGCAATTTTTACGTAACAAAATTGAAACCCAAACCAAACGATCTCGAAATGACCTCAAATTAAATATTTATTAATATAATACAATGAAAACACTAATACTCAATTTATAGGTCATTCTCTTATGTCTAGGTACCCAAACCCTTGTTTGATCAGTTTGCGGCAGAATTGAACCTCCAATTAAAACCTCCAGAAACCGATATCAAAATAATCCCAAATTTAATATGTGGTTCGATCGCATACCCAGTACTCGGAATATGAAGTTTCAATGGATTCTAAGGTGTTTTACCTAGGGTTCACTAAGAGTAGTGTTTTTGCGACAGAATTGAAACTCGAATTAAAACCTCAAGCAAATAATATCAGAATAAGCCCAACTTTGATATATGATGCGATCCCACCCCCAATAGACTGAATATGAAGTTTAAATTGATTCCGAGGTGGTTTGCTTATGGTTCACCAAGATTTGTGTTTCTGCGACCAAAATTAAATGATCCTTCAAATTTCAACTAATCACTCTTTTCTCTATTTCTTTCCTTTTTTTTCTTTTTAATAAACTGATATGATTAGAGACAGTAACCACATGAAATATAAACTCTTTTTTTTTTTGCTTAGATGACGCAGACTCGAAGAACAAGAAGATGGACGCAAACACTGAAAAACTTAAGGGAACACTAAAGAAAGAAAAAAAAACAAAAATAACAGAATGATATGACATTGTTTTGGAGCCTAGCTCTGATACCAACTGATGCGAACCTCGTGATCACGTGGTCACGCAACCCACAATCAAGATTAAGATCTGATCCCGGAAACCCAAAATAGGTCTGATAAGAGTGTGACACAATGAAAACCTGCCCCAAGGCACCAACACTATTGGAATGAGTAGAATGACGCCACGAAGCCAGTTAATCTTTGATAAGTCAGATTCAGTTCGTTCAAGAACTCAAGAATGCAAGAATCACTCTCACACGTTAAAACTGAAAAATTCAGAATTATATTCATCAAAGCTGCTGAAATTTTGTCCTACATGAGTTTAAATAGTTCTTGAAAAGTTAACCCTAATGGACCCCTTATGTGGACTTATATGAGGTCCACTCAAAACAGGCCCAAAACCCTAAACTGAAAAGGCCCATAACTTAATCCAAACAAGCCTTGGATCCTAGCTTAAAACAAAGTATTAATTAAGCCCAGACAAGCCTTGGGCTGTAGCTAACAAAATAAAATAAAGCCCCTAATATTAAATCTATGTTTTGCCATGAGAAAAAGAAAATGAACTAAAATAGTACAGAACTGATTGAAGGCTTATTTATAGCTTAGAAACAAAAGGGAAAGGTAGCCACCATGTTGTTTCCAAGTTGTAGTAGGATTCTTTTGTTTGCTTTGCTGTGCTCATCTCATGGCCCAAATAAGGTTGTATTGGACCCCTCTTGCACATGGATAAGATGTACTAGGATCTCCTCTTGATACTCCAATGGACCTTTCAATTCTGACTTGGTGGAAACCTTTAAAACCAATACATTCAATGCGTCTTTCAATGTCTTTGTCTTGGACCGCGTCATTGGTACATTTGGAACATGTAATGGGTCCTTGCTGGTGTTTCTGGGCTGGCCGCATTAGAACTTATTTCCTTTACCTTTTGAAGGCAAAGATGGTGAGAGAAGGCAAAGATGGTGAGAGAATTCCATGAAGGAGTTTGACTGCAAATAGAGAAAAAGAACAGAATTTACGCTTCTAAAGCAAATAAGGGACGCAAACTGGTTGTTTTCCAACTCGATGATTGGGTTTGGGTGCACATGTGTAAGGAATAATTTCCTAACAAAAGGAAATCAAAATTACAGTGTCGTGGTGATGGTCCATTTCAAGTTTCAGAGAGAATCAATGACAACGCATACAAAATGAAGTTATGTGTACTGCCCCCATCAATTAGGACCGTTAAAGCTTTGTTTCCTACCTTTCCAATCACTCGAAAGGTTTGTGGATGAGTGGTTCCTGCCAAAGCATGGAAGGAAATTTCCGGAATGGCCTTATCTGCAGTGTCTTCAATTTCCATGTCTACATCGGTTGGTCCTTCTTCCAAGGATATGTCTTCCAGCATGAACAATTATGGCCTGGTGCACCGGTGTCCAGGAGTGAACTTGTCATCACAATAGAAACACAAACCCTTCTCTCGTCTCTCCCTGGCTTCCTGACTGGTGATGCGTCGAATAGGGCTTTGAAACTTGGTTCCGGTTATTTGGTTTGCAGGTTGCATCGGTGGTGGCCCAAGAAGACCCACTGATGTCGTCGATTGTGACCTATGATTATAGTTTGGCATTGCTGAATGAAAACTGGAGCTTGGTTTCCGCTGCAGCAGATTTCTTTCTTCCATGAGATGGGCTACACGATGGTTTTTGAGAGAGTCTTTGGTTGTTTGACCCGTACATCTATCCGTATATCATCTTTTAAACCTGTAATAAAAGAACCGATTAAGACGTTCTCTAGTAGGCCTTCTACCTTATGTGAGAGTCGCTCAAAGACCTCTTGGTAGGCTATAACGCTGGTAGTTTGTTTGAGTCTAGACAAGGCTTCTGACGGATCATCGTAGTCCGTGGGTCCAAAGCGTTGTAGGATAACTTTGGTGAATTCCACCCAATTCATCGATCCTCGATCCCTTGTAAACCAACGATACCATTGTAAGGCAAGCTTTTCGAGATGGAATGATGCTAGCTACACTTGCTGCGTGGGTTCGATCCCTTTAAACTCAAAGTATTGTTTTGCTTTAAAAATCCACCCGGTAGGATCTTCATCACCACGATATATTGGAAAATTCAATTCGAGTTGAGTATGATGTTGAATTCTGTCAGTTGGTTGATTCTGGACTCTGTCAAAAACATTCTGATACCTTTCGAAACCTGGCCGTGTGAAGGTGGCATGACTTCTGCCTGACGCCTCTCCTCTCTCAAAAGATTTGCCTTCCCTGTCTGGTAGAGGATCTTGGCAGCTAAGCCGAAAGGCTTGTAGTTCAGCCATGACACCCTGTAATGTCGATGTAACCTGGGAAAAATTTTGTTTTATCTCATTCAAGTCATTTTTCATCTCATTGACATCTTGTTTCATCTCATCAAAGCTGGACTCGTGACGGGTTAAGATGTCGGTGACTTCTATTCGGAATTCTGCATTTGACTTCGAACTTGTATCCATTAACCGAAACCTGGCTCTGATACCACTGATAAAAGAATTTAGGATAGTAAAGAAAAAGAAGAATAACAGAGGTTGAAGAATGTTTGAGTTGTTTATTTGATGCCTTATTCCCTTTCTTTTGCTGCCTAAATAAGCAAACAAACATTACAACTGACAAGCAATAAAATAGCAACAAAACAGGAAATCCTAATAGAGTGGCTGCTACAGATATGGAGCACCATACTAACAGCCTTAACTTATTTGACTGATTCTAATGCAATACATATACTGCAATAATCCTTTTGACTTGGTCCAACCCCATGTGTACCTCAGGCCACCAGGTCTGATTCATATCATCGAACCATAGGGAAGTTAACTAAATAAATTATAAACAACAACAACAACAACAACAATACTAATACTAATACTAAAACTAATACTACTACTAATAGTAATAGTAATAATAAAGATAGCTTTGAGATGTAAGATTGATGTAAGGATTAAACAATAATAAAAACAAATGTTAAGGTTAGAGGATCCATTAATGGTATTTCAAACAAGTATAATATAAACTCATATTACTCAATTGGAAACCACACATAAAGGAGGTTCCAATCAGATTATAAATTGTTAACATGATTACATTAATTATCTTATTCGAATAATGCTAATACTTGTAAATGTTGTCAGACATTCATGATTATAACTTATGTTAATAACAAATCAAGTTTGATGCGAACCTCGTGATCACGTGGTCACGCAACCTACAATCAAGATTGAGATCTGATCCCTGAAAGCTGAAATAGGTCTGATAGGAGTGTGACACATTGAAAACCTGCCCCAAGGCACCAACACTATTGGAATGAGTAGAATGACGCCACGAAGCCAGTTAATCTTCGATAAGTCAGATTCAGTTCGTTCAAGAACTGAAAAATGAAAGAATCACTCTCACACGTTAAAACTGAAAAATTCAAAATAATAATCATCAAAGTTGCTGAAATTTTTGCGTACATGGGTTTAAATAGTTCCTGAAGAATTAACCCTAATGGACCCCTTATGTGGACTTATATGAGGTCCACTCAAAACTGGCCCAAAACCCTAATCTGAGAAGCCCATAATTTAATCCAAACAAGCCTTGGATCCTAGCTTAAAACAAAGTATTAATTAAGCCCAAACAAGCCTTGGGCTGTAGCTAACAAAATAAAATAAAGCCCCTAATATTAAATCCATGTTCTGCCATGAGAAGAAGAGAATGAACTAAAATAGTACAGAACTGATTGAAGGCTTATTTATAGCCTTCCATGCAGCCCCTTAATCCTAGAAACAAAAGGAAAAGGTAGCCACCATGTTGTTTCCGAGTTGTAGTAGGATTCTTTTGTTTCCTTTGTTGTCCTCACTTCATGGCCCAAATAAGGTTGTATTGGACCCCTCTTGCACATGGATAATATGTACCAAGGTCTCCTTTTGATACTCCAATGGACCTTCCAATTTTGACTTGGTGGAAACCTTCAAAACCAATGCATTCAATGCGTCTTTCAATGTCTTTGTCTTAGACCACGTCATAGGTCCATTTGGAACATGTAATGGGTCCTTGCTGGTGTTTCTGGGCTGGTCCGCATTAGGACTTAATTCCTTTACCTTTTGAAGAAATGGCAAGTTTAGATGGTGAAAAGAAGGCAAAAATGGTGAGAGAACTCCATGAAGGAGTTCGACTGCAAATAGAGAAAAAGAACAGAATTTACGCTTCTAAAGCAAATAAGGGACGCAAACTGGTTGTTTTCAAACTCGATGATTGGGTTTGGGTGCACATGTGTAAGGAACAATTTCCTAACAAAAGGAAATCAAAATTACAGTGTCGTGGTGATGGTCCATTTCAAGTTTCAAAGAGAATCAATGACAACACATACAAAATTGACCTTACAAGTGAGTATAGTGTTAGTGCTACTTTTAATGTTGCTGATCTTACGTGGTTTGACTTCAGTAGCCTCTTGTTTAAGCCTTTAAAATCCCTTTATTGCTAACACCTTTCTCCAACAACACTGTATAGAAGTAATGACTGACAAGAATTTCAAATAAGCATGCTGTACTAACCACTTGCGTGCATACTTTTGAATGATAACCATAGCAACTCTCCTTCCCCTTTCATTCTTTTGGCGTTGTACCTCTTTTTCCCATGAAGCTTGAAGATCATAGAATAATCTTCTACACTTATCAACTTCTCGTTCTACAACTCCCAAACAATGGCTTAGCTTTTCGCATCCTTGATCTACAATCATCCTCTGTTTCCCTCTCCCTTGGTGAATACAGACACAGACAGGAAAAAAAAACAAGAAGAAGACCACGACAAGAATAGAGTTTATAAAAGAAAGAACACTAATTTAGACTTGAGATTACGAATTTGACTTTTGTTTGGACCAGAACTTATCAACAAAAAAAAAAGTGAAAGTGATGAAAGTGACACAACCAAGAGCCAAATATCCAAATGAACTCGAATTTAATATATAGTATTCTGATACTAAACAAATAACAAATCAAACTTTATAGGGCGTTATATTATGTCTAGGTACCAAAACCCTTTGTATGATCAATTTGCGGCAGAATTGAACCTCCAATTAAAACCTCTAGAAGCTGATATCAAAATAACCCCAAATTTAATATGTGGTGTGATCTCATCCCCAATACACAAAATATGAGGTTTCAATTGATTCTAAGGTGGTTTGCTTATGGTTCACTAAGAGCAGTGTTTTTGCCACAGAATTGAACCTCGAATTAAAACCTCAAGCAAACAATATCAGAATAAGGCCATATTTGATATATGATGTGATCTCACCACCAATATACTGAACATGAACTTTCAATTGATTCCAAGGTCGTTTTCTTATGGTTCACCAGGAGTTGTGTTTCTGTGGCACAAATAGAATCACTCTCACATGTTAAAACTGAAAATTTTAGAAGTAATGATCATCAAAGTTGCTAAAATTTAGGTTCCATATGTTTAAATAGTTCTTAAAAGTAACCCTAATGGATCTATCTTTTGGGCTGAACTGAACCCTAAACAAAACTGACCTAAAAACCCTAAACTGAAAAGCCCATAACCTGATCCAAACAAGCCTTGGACGCTAGCTTAAAATAAAGTTTTAATTAAGCCCAAACATGAAAGAAAATAATAAAAATAACTAATATATCATTAAATACCACCAGCCTTTTTTTCCTTGTGTAGCTAGGATGAATAAGGAATCCTTATACGAAAAGAATTCTGAAACATTAATGAATCATTGCCACACTTGTAGATTATATAGCAACTCATTAAAGATCCTTGTGGAACTAGGAAATTCCAAAAACCAGGTGCCACATCCTTGTAGGAAAAGAATCGTAACAAAATTCATACAATCTCTGTTGACTAGTATTGTAGTGCCTTCTCGAACTCCGATTTTACCTGAATTTTTAACCCAAGGTAGGAAAACATGTCTGGAGAGTCCACAAAAAATATTAGCCCGATCCAACAGTCAGATTGAGAATTCTAACTATTGTTGTAACCATGGACTGTTGTGCTTTTAATGCCAAAATCCGAATCTAACCTTACTCGTGTCGTATCACAGGGCTTAATCGTATCAACATGGATTTAATATTAGGGGCTTTATTTTATTTTGTTAGTAGCCCAAGGCTTGTTTGGGCTTAATGAATATTTTGTTTTTCAGCTAGGATGCAAGGTTTGTTTGGATTACGTTATAGGCTTTTCAGTTTAGGGTTTTGGGTCAGTTTGATGATTACTACTTCTGGATTTTTAGTTTTAACGTGAGAGTGATTCTTGCATTCTTCAGTTCTTGAACGAACTGAATTTGACTTATCAAAGATTAACTAGCTTCGTGGCGTCATTCTACTCATTCCAATAGTGTTGGTGCCTTGGGGTAGGTTTCTATTGTGTCACACTCCTATGAGACCTATTTTGGCTTTCCGGGATCAAATCTCAATTTTGATTGTGGGTTGCGTGACCACGTGATCACGAGATTTGCATTAGTTGATATTAGAGCTAGGCTCCGAAACAAGGTCATAACCTTTTGTTATTTGTGTTTTTTTAGTGTTTGCATTCATCTTCTTGTTCTTCTTGTCTGCGTCATCTAAGCAAAAAAAAAAGTTTGTATTTCATCTTGTTACTGTCTCTAATCATATCAGATATAAAAAAAAACCAAAAAAAGAGGGTTAAAGAGGAATTAGTTGAAATTTGAAGGATCATTCAATTTTTACTGCAGAAACACAGCTTTTGGTGAACCACAACCAAACCACCTCATAATCAATTTAAAATTCATATTCAGTATATTGGGAGTGAGATTGCATCATATGTCAAATTTGGACTTATTCTGATATTGTTTGCTTGACATCTTAATTCAGTCGCAGAAACATTACTCTAAGTGAACCATAAGCAAACCAGCTTAGAATAAATTGAAACTTCATATTATGTGTATTGGGTATGAAATCGACCCATATATTAAATTTGGGCTTATTTAGATATCTATTTCCGGAGGTTTTATGTAATAACCTGGCTTTTGAAGCCCAAAACAACAGTAATTTTTTTCTTATATACTTGACACACATGGTTTCGGAAATTGACGAACCTGATCCCTCACATCATAAAAATACGATCCATACAATCAACATTTCATTTAAACGTGAATCTTACATAAACACATAATATTATGGTTGCATGATTAGAAGTTCTGATGCGGATCAACCCAACACCAAGCGTAATCATGCCAACGATCCATTAGAGGTGCCAATTGGGCCAATCACAAGAGCTAGGGCAAAGAAGCTTAAAGAAGCATTGAATGGGCTTGTTCAGAATTTATGGAGCAAGATGGACCTAGAAGGGCTTGGGACATTTAAGGAGCATGAAGGATAGCCTTAATTCATCTAGTTCAGGTCCAAGAAGAGCCCAATTCGTGTGGAACAAGGAGTTGATATTTGCGGCCCAATACCAGCCTTGTTAGGCTTGTTTTGTTTCCTAATGCTACAAGGATAAAAAGCCAATTTATTCTCCTAATTAAGTAAGGAAGTTGGCCATATCTTATTCCTAAAGAGGGGAGGACTATTTAATGCTTTTCCTAACATATAAAGGAAAGTAATTAAATCAGCAACAAAGGAGGAAATTTATCCAAGCTAATCAAGGACATCAAAGGAAAGGGGGCAGCAACACAAATTTGATTCTAGCATATTAGGATGGTAATTTTCATATTTTTATTATTTTTATTATTTTCTTCTTAGTTTTTGGGTTACTATTACTTATTTGGGTCAATTGTAAGTGGGCTTCATATAAGTCCACCTAAGGGGGGTCCATTAGGGTTTCTTTAAGTCTAGAGTCAGTATAAATAAAGGCATAACCAAACATGTAAGGTGACGTAATTTTCAAATCAATAGCTTCTTTGTTGTACTTGTTGTGTGTTGGTAGGATAATCTCCCTTCCTTGGTTCTCTAAAGAACCGAAAACGACTTATCGAAGAACAACTAGCTTCGTGGCATCATTTATACTTCTCGTTCGTGAATCAATATTCGTTGGGTGGGGGTCACCGTTTCCAATAGTGCTGGTGCCTAGGTACAAGTTATCTTTGTGTCACACTCCTATCAAACCTCATTTACTTGGCTTTCCAGGAATTGGTGTCTTTGCGTGTGGGTTGCATGACCACATGATCACGAGGTTCACATCAAGTTCATATTAAAAATATAAATACATAGACATGAGTTTGCATTCCTGTCATACTAATAGTCATTATGAATTTAAACAAAAGGATCTAATAAAAGTTATACAGTCAGTACATTGGTTCATACAAAATACATTGTGATTTAGAATGCATCTACATGATTCCTTGCAAAAGTAGGTTGCCGTGTATTAAGTTTCCTAGACATTTCATTGGTATGACATCCCTGTTGCAGTACAAAACATTTAAGAGAGTGCAATTACTTAATAATAATAATAATAATAATAATAATAATAATAATAATAATAATAATGATATTAAACAGTCTGGTAGTTAAATGAAGCATTAACATTTATAGTTTCTTCATGTACTTGGTATAAACAACATGTAGTACATATAGATGCACCAATTCTTGCAATCAACCATAATCTTAAACCTGGCTATCCTCTTAAGGCATCATTTGCTGAGGTTAACCATTCACTCACCCCAGTCATCCATTTTGGATGCCATTAGTCAAAGTTAATCAATCATTCGTCGCGGTCATCCACTCGGATGCCATTAGCCGAAGCTAATCAATCTTTCATCCCGGCCATCCATTCGGATGCCATTAGCCGAAGCTAATCATTCATTTGTCCCGGTCATCCATTTGGATGCCATTAGCCAAAGCTAATCAACCATTTTCAACGTTTAAGCGTTCGACAAATCTAATATCTGTTCTAACACAATATGGTAACATTCATGATAAAGTATTTTATTATTTAATGTATGAGAAAGGAAGGTACAAGTCACCTACCTGCTCCAACTGCGGGTTGTTCTGGTCTTAACGATGGTCTAATCCTGACCGTACCACCTAAAACATTAATAGTCACAAATCAATACATGGGTTGATTTTCAGCCCTGTGATACGACCCAAGTAAGGTTAGATTCAGATTTTGGAGTATAAAGCACAATAGTCCAGGTTTACAGCAACAGTCATAATTCTCAATCCGACCGTTGGATCGGGCTAATATTTAATGTGGACTCTTCAGACATCTCTTACTACCTTGGGTTAAAAATTCAGGTCAATCAGAGTTCGGGAAGGAACCGCAATACTGGTCAACGGAGGCTGTATAGATTTTGTTATTTACTTCCATTTGACTTGTGGACTTTGTATTTGGTTAGGATTCTTTTCCTACAAGGATGTGGCAGCTTGTTTTGGGAATTTCCTAGTTCCACAAGGATCTTTAATGAGCTGCAATATAATCTACAAGTGTGGCAGTGATTCATTAATGTTTCGGAATCCTTTTCTTATAAGGATTCCTTATTCATCCTAGCTACACAAGGAAAGAAGAGTGGTGGTATTTAATGACATATTAGTTATATTTATTATTTTCTTTCATGTTTGGGCCAGTTTTGAGTGGACCTCATATAAGTCCACATAAGGGGTCCATTAGGGTTAATTTTTCAACTATTTAAACTCATGTAAGCCACAATTTCAGCAGCTTTGATGATTATTATTCTGAATTTTTTCAGTTTTAACGTGTGAGAGTGATTATTGCATTCTTCTGTTCTTGAACGAACTTAATCTGACTTATCAAAGATTAACTGGCTTCGTGGCGTCATTCTACCCATTCCAATAGTGTTGGTGCCTTGGGGCAGGTTTCCATTGTGTCACACTCCTATCAGACCTATTTCGGCTTTCCGGGATCAGATCTCAATCTTGATTGTGGGTTGCGTGACCACATGATCACAAGGTTCGCATCAGTTGGTATCAGAGCTAGGCTCCGAAACAAGGTCATATTCTTTTGTTATTTTCAAATTTTTTTAGTATTCCTTTATGTTTTTCAGTGTTTGCGTCCATCTTCTTGTTCTTTTGTGTCTGTGTCATCTAAGCAAAAACAAAAAAAAAAAAAACAAGGGTTATATTTCATCTTTTTTACTGTCTCTAATCATACCAGTAGATTAAAAAAAAACAAAGAGAGAGAGAGAGAGAGAGAGAGGGATTAGTTGAAATTTGAAGGATCATTAGATTTGTGCCGCAGAAACACAACTCTTGGTGACCCATAAGCAAACCACCTCAGAATCAATTGAAACCTTACATTCAGTCTATTGGGAGTGATATTGCATCATATGTCAAATTTGGGCTTGTTCTGATGTTTTTTACTTGAGGTTTTAATTCGAAATTCAATTCTGCCACAGAAACTCTATTTTAGTGAACCATAAGAAAACCACCTCAGAATCAATTTAAACTTCCTATTCAGTCTATTGGGGGTGATAATGCATCATATGTAAAATTTGGGCTTATTCTGATATTGTTTTCTTGAGGTTTTAATTTGAGGTTCAATTTTGCCGCAGAAACACTACTATTAGTGAACCATAAGCAAACCACCTTAGAATCAATTGAAACTTCATATCATCTATATTGGGGATGTGTTCGCACCATATATTAAATTTGGGCATATTTTGATACCGGCTTCTGGAGGTTTTAATTGGAGGTTCAATTCTGCTGCAAACTGATCATACAAGGAGTTTGGGTACCTAGAAATAAGAGAATGACCTATAAATTGATTTTTGGTGATTTCATAGTATTGTAATACTACATATTAAATTCGAGGTCATTTGGATATCAGTTTCTTTAGGTTCCTGAACTAGGTCTTGTTTTGTTGTAACGGGTCTGTTTGGTGTTATCTTTCAAAACTTGTTTTGTTTCTGTTTATTTCGTTCCTTCCATTATACTATCATCATATTTTTATATTTGGCTGTTGTTTGAGTCATTTTCAACAATTTTCGCATTTGTTTGTTTTTTTCCGATAAGTTCTGGTCCAAACAAAAGTCAGACTCGTAATCTCGAATCTAAATCAGTGTTCTTCCTGTTATAAACTCTATTCTTTTCATCATCTTCTTGTTTTTTTCCCCCCTATATGTGTCATGTATTCACTAGGGGAGAGGGAACAGAGGAGGATTGTAGATCAACGATGTGAAATACTAAGCCATGGTTTGGGGGTTTTATAACGAGAAGCTGATAAGTGTAGAAGATTATTCTATAATCTTCAAGCTTCATGGGAAAAAGAGGTACAACGCTAAAAGGATGAAAGACAAAGGAGAGTCGCTGTGGTTATCATTCAAAAGTATGTACGCAAGTGGTTAGTACGGTGTTCTTATTTGAAATTCTTGTCAGTCACTACTTCTATACAGTGTTGTTGGAGAAAGGTGTTAGCAATAAGGGGATTCTGAAGGCTTAAACAAGAGGCTACTGAAGTCACCATTAAAACTATTCAAGATTCGAGGGTGAATCTTCTTGAAGAGGGAGGGAATGATATGGTTCAGCCCTGTGATACGACCCAAGTAAGGTTAGATTCGGATTTTAGCGTAAAAAGCGCAACAGTTCGGGTTTACGGCAACAATCATAATTCTCAATCCGACCGTTGGATCGGGCTAATATTTTATGTGGACTCTCCAGACATCTCTTACTACCTTGGGTTAAAAATTCAAGTCAATCGGAGTTTGGGAAGGAACTGCAATACTGGTCAACGGAGGCAATACGGATTTTGTTATTTACTTCCATTTGACTTGTGGACTTCGTATTTGGTTAGGATTCTTTTTCTACAAGGATGTGGCAGCTGGTTTTGGGAATTTTCTAGTTCCACAAGGATCTTTAATGAGCTGCAATATAATCTACAAGTGTGGCAGTGATTCATTAATGTTTCAGAATCCTTTTCTTATAAGGATTCCTTATTCATCCTAGCTACACAAGGAAAGAAGGGCTGGTGGTATTTAATGATAGATTAGTTATTTTTATTATTTTCTTTAATGTTTGGGCTTAATTAAAACTTTGTTTTGAGCTAGGATCCAAGGCTTGTTTGGATCAGGTTATGGGCTTTCCAGTTTAGGGTTTTGGGCCAGTTTTGAGTGGACCTCATATAAGTCCACATAAGGGGTCCATTAGGGTTAACTTTTCAAGAACTATTTAAACTCATGTAGGCTAAAATTTCGGCAGCTTTGATGATTATTATTCTGAATTTTTTAGTTTTAACGTGTGAGAGTGATTCTTGCATTCTTCAGTTCTTGAACGAACTGAATCTGACTTATCGAAGATTAACTGGCTTCGTGGCATCATTCCACCCATTTCCAATAGTGTTTGTGCCTTGGGGCAGGTTTCCATTGTGTCGCACTCCTATCAGACCTATTTCGGCTTCCCAGGATCAGATCTCAATCTTGATTGTGGGTTGCGTGACCACGTGATCATGAGGTTCGCATCAGTTAATTTGCTGCAGAAACTCAGTTTCATCAACAAATCATAAATTCGCTGCAGAACACGTCGTTCGGTAGCGAATGTAATTCTGCGGATGACACAACATCGACAGCAAATCATAATTTCACTACAGACAACTCAGTTTTGGCAGTGAATGGTCATTCAATACAACCGACACAGTTTCAGTAGTGAATGGTAATTTGCTGCAGAAACTCAGTTTCGACAGCGAACCACAAATTCGATGCGGAACACGTCATTCGACAGCGAATGCTAATTCGTTGCGGACGACCCAGCTTCGGCAACGAATCATAATTTTGCTGCAGAACACACGATAACATTCGCTGCAGCCGACACTGTTTTGGTAGCGAATGTTATTTTGCTGCAGAAACTCAGTTTCGTCAGCGAATCACAAATTCACTGGAGAACACGTCATTCGGCAGTGAATGCTAATTCGCTGCGGATGACATGGCTTCGACAGCAAATCACAATTTCGATGCAAAACACACAATTCGGCAGCGAATGTTAATTCGCTGCAACCGACACAGTTTCAGCAGCGAATCACAAGTTCGCTGTTGAACTCACATTTTGGCAAGAACACACACCTCACATGTTGTAACAATTCCAGCATATCAACTGTCACTAAGTTCTAGCAGAACACACAACATTGAAATCATCAATTTCAGCATATACTCTTTCAACAATTTCCAACAGGACACACACATTGAAACCATCAATTTCAGCATATACTCTTTCAACAATTTCCAACAGGACACACACATTGAAACCATCAATTTCAACACATAATTCTTCAATACTTCCAGCAGAACACACACACATGCATGTTGGCCAACCCTATAGTTAAGGCCAGCTCTCTACCATAATTTGTTATTTCCATTTTATTCACTTTTCTTTGTTAGATGTTCTGGGAATTTGGCCTCATTTCATTTCTGTTTCCTTATCCTCTTATTAATTTTAGTTTCCTTCATAGCTAGCTAGAGGACATGGTTCATATGACGACGAAGGTGGAGAGACAACTTAGGAAGCGGCATGCTCAGCCAACGTTTAATTCGGGTTCGTCATCATCTTGGAAGCCGAATCTAAAGAGAAAGGGTATTGTCCGGCCAAGATCCTTTGTTCCTTCTAGAACTGAACCACCAAAGGCTAAAGTTGATGTCCTTACTGATGCCAAAGGTAAATCTGAAAATGATAGATCTGATTGTGAAGGCATGCCACCATTGGAGGATAGTGATGGGGATGAGTTAGCATTACCTGTTGAGGAGTCCTTGGTTATAAGGCGAAAACTTCAGGTTCATGTCAAGGAAGATGAAACTAATGAACAAAAGGAGAACATCTTTCATACGCGTTGTTATGTACAAAGCAAGGTGTGTGGTTTAATTATAGATAGTGGAAGCTATGTTAATATTTGTAGTGCCACCCTGTTAGTAAACTAAATTTGTGTACTGCTAAGCATGCTAAACCATATAAATTGCAATGGCTGCATGATAGTGGTGAAGTGAAAGTGACTAAACAGGTTGTGGTTCCATTTTCGATTGGGAAATATGTTGATGAAGTTCTGTGCGACATAGTACCAATGCAAGCAAGTCACATTTTGTTGGGGAGACCATGGCAATATGATAGGAAGACAGTTCATGATGGGGTTAAAAATAGGTATACCATTGTAAAAGATGGTAAAATCATCACTCTTGTACCTCTTACACCCAAACAAGTGCATGATGATCAAATAAAGCTAAAAAGTGAGCATGAGGCGATGGGGAGAGAAAATTAAGGCGAGGAACAAGGGGAGAGAAGACCATCAGATTTGGCTAAAACCCAAACCACTACAACCCATTCGGCCACCCATCCAAACATAAGCAAATATTCGGCCAACACTCCAAACAAATCAAACCATTCGACCACAACTCAAAAACACCCAAATCTGGCCGAGAGCGGAGGTAAGACAAGAGGAGTGAAGAAAGTCAACAAGTGTGATGAGAATTGTGTGGAAAAACTAAAGAAACAACCCAATTTTTATGCTAGAAAGGGTGAGGTCAGATGTGTATTTTTCACTAAATTATGTTCTGCACCTGTTTTGGCTTTACCTGACTTTATGAAAGCATTTGAAATAGAATGTGATGCGTCTGGAATAGGAATAGGTGTTGTTTTGATGAATGATCGGAGACCTATTGCATATTTTAGTGAGAAGTTAAGTGGAGCGACCTTGAACTATCCCACTTACGACAAAGAACTCTATGCATTGGTAAGAGCACTTGAGACATGGCAGCATTACTTGTGGCCAAAAGAGTTCATAATCCATTCGGATCATGAGTCCTTGAAACATCTGAAAGGACAAGGTAAGTTGAATAGGAGGCATGCAAGTTGAATTCATTGAAACTTTTCCTTACGTAATCAAGTATAAGCAAGGCAAGGAGAACATCGTAGCTGATGCACTTTTGCACAGGTATGTTCTTTTACACACCATGAATTCTAAATTGTTAGGTTTTGAATATGTGAAGGAATTGTATGATAATGATTCTAACTTTGCCGAGATTTATAATGCATGTAGACATTTGGCTTTTGGTAAGTTTTATTTGATGGATGGTTATTTGTTCAAAGAGAATATATTGTGTGTTCCTGCTAGTTCTTTGCGTGAATTGCTTGTTCGTGAAGCACATGAGGGTGGTTTAATGGGTCACTTTGGGGTTGCGAAAACCTTGGATGTATTGTATGAGCATTTCTGTTGGCTAAAGATGAAAAGAGATGTGCAATGAATTTATGAACAGTGCATTACTTGTATAAATGCAAAATCTAGAGTACAACCGCAAGGACTATATACACCATTACCTGTGCCTACTGAACCTTGGGTAGATATCTCTATGGACATTGTTTTAGGTTTACCTAGGTCAAAGAAAGGTAGAGACTTTATTTTTATTGTGGTTGATAGGTTTCCAAGGTGACGAAGAACCTAACAATTGGCTTGGCCATGAACTACCATTATACTTAAGTTATCTCTCCACTTATGCATATCCTCTAACTCCATATAGTGTTATAACTCCATAATATTCACAATCTCGTGATTCCACCCATTCAAGAACCTATAGTGACGTCCCTATCCTCCACTATATTAGCTCGAATCATCATGATTTCCATCTTCTTGTGGTACCACAACCCTTTTTATACCTTGGCTCAAATACTGCAACCTTTGGTACAATTCCTTATAATAATGACTAAGAATAAATTGTCTCTTCATAATAGCCTTCATCCCCTCCCAAGTCTCATCAAGCCTCTCATGATTCCGTCTGCAACTCAACACAAGTTGATCCTACCATACAAATAACATAGTATGTGAACTCAATTATGACAAGCTAACCTTTTTACCCTCCAAATAGCTATGCCAATCAAATATGATCTCCATCTTCTTCTCCCACTCCAAATACTCATCTAGATCACTTTCCCTTTAAAACGAAGAAACTTTCATCTTAATGCTACCTAAACTCCTATCGACCACATATTGATACCCATAATTACCCAAATCATCTCTTTGGTCAAACTACCAATCTCTCCTAAGTCTCATATACCTATGGTTTCTAGGTTGCCCAAACTAATCTCCATAGCCTAAAGGCGCACTATCATAATTCTCATCACCCATCTCATCAAGATTGTTGTCAATAATATGACTAACATTGTTTCTACTCTAATCAACCTTATTTCACAAACAATCAATTTAAGAATCACGTTTCCCCCCTTCTCTTCATCATATCCTCCAAATTCCTTACTACCTTATTTATCCTTTCTGTAAACCCCCGTAAATAAAAATAAATAATAAGAACAATAATAATAAAAAGAAAAAAAAAACAACATATAGGATCGAAGTAATGACGTTTCGATGAGTAATGGATATTCGGTATGAAAGAAATGAATAAATAGTAGGAATGACAATAAATGTGTCATGTGAGAGAGAGAATAATCTCCATAAACAAATTTAAAGATATTGTTTAAGTCGAAAAGAGAGTCATGATTTTTAGTTTAAAACTTGTAACGCTGGCGAAACCAGTGATGAGGTTTCAATGGATAAAAGAATAAGAAAAAAAAATAGAAGATATGTAAACCCCGATCAAAACACGTATTTTGACAAATTAATGATAAATGTGGTAATATTGAATTTATTGAGTATAAATTAAGGGGAAATGTCATGAGAATCTAAGTGAATAAATTAATGCATGAAATTCAGATTTTTGTGTAAAAGACACTAATTGTCTAGTTTTACGATATCGATGATATATCTCAATCCGACCGTTGGATCGGGTTGAAATTTTGTAAGGAATCTCCAGACATATTGTTTTATATTAGGTTCAAATTTCATGTCAATCGGAGTTGGAAAAGATTTACGAAGAGTATTGAAAATCGGGTAAATGAAAGAAGATGACACAAGGGGCATTCTTGTAATTTTATCAAAACAAATACTCTCCTCTCCTCTCTTTAAAAACAGAGCACGTCCTCTGCAAATGAAAAAGAAAACAGGAGGGAGACCATTTGTTTTGTCCCATTTTCTCTTCATTTCTTCAAGCTAAATCAAAAGGGAGTGTTCTTAGGAGGATTCTATCCAAGAAAACAAATTAAATAACAACTTAGAGAGTTATAGAGCTTGAGAGAAACAAAGAGAAGAAGCTGGAAATTGGAAGAGGAGGACATGATTTTTATAAATTTTTGCAAGAATTCATTGAAATAAGTTAAAGTAGCAAAGGTAAGCAACATACCCTTTAGTAATTTCGTTTTTCTCTCTTGTTCTTGCATGAGGAGAAGAAAACCCCCAAGTTTAAAATTCTAGGGTTCATATAAATATTTTGGAGGAGTAATTGTTCATGTGAATTTCGAGATTAATTGCATGATAATGGCTTGATTTGCTGAAAAATAGAAAGAATCAATTGATTTGAAACTATGGGTTTTGGGATTTCAACAGGGCAAGCACTTCGGCAGCCATAGTTTGACTTTCCACCGAGGGATTGTAAATATCAGACTTTGTTTGAGGGCTATCACCGAAGGAACATTTTTGGAAAATCACACTTCAAGACAGCCTTGTTCGTCAGCTATTATATCATCATTTCACCGTTGGATTGGTCTGGATTTTGGATATGTTGTTCATCCAGATGTTATATAAATTCTAAACGGTTTAGATTGGAAAAGAACACTCCTACCAGAAATTGTACTTCCTGAACAGTAGGTCTCCAAATTTCAGGTCAGTCCGTTATTATTCTGATATCGGAAGTTTTAACCGTTGGATGTATGTTAATTTTGGATATGTTATTATGCTCAATGTCACCTACATTCTGACCGGAGGGATTGTAAATATCAGACTTTGTTTGAGGGCTGTCACTAGAGGAACATTTCTGGAAAATCACCCTTCAAGACAGCCTTGTTCGTCAGCCGTTATGTACTTCCTGAATAGCAGGTCTCCAAATTTCAGGTCAGTCCGGTATTGTTCTGATATCGGGAGTTTTAACCGTTGGATGTATGTTAATTTTGGATATGTTATTCTAATGACGATGATGTATAATTCCACCGTTTGGATGTATTGAACTCTAAAATTAAATAATGATGTCTTAAGTTTGGTTTGAGAAATATTGAATGAGAATATGAGGGTTAGCATAAAAAGTATGTTTTGGGACTAAGGATAATGGTAATGGGTTTAATGATGATGGTTGTGTTTGTGTTATGTTTGAGTCATGTTTGATGTGTTGATAAGTGATGGTACAGTTAAATTCTATAAAGAATAGTGATTGACTAATATTTTGGTTGTGTTAGAATGGGAAATCATGTTGTAAGTTGAATTATGATATAAAGAATCATTTCGAGTGTGCTTTTGGAAAAATTTGGCATGTGTAGTCATTGATAAAATTTAAGTTAAATTACATTGTTTGGTGATAGATTAAATGTCTTGGGACAAAAGAAAATCGATGACGAAAAGTCATGCCCTTTGGACATTGAAGATCATTGATGAAGAATTGAATTAAATGGGTGTTTAATTTAAATCACAAGTACAAAAATAAAAGACATTCATGGAAATTGTTTACGGAAGTATTTGATTTTGTGAATTTATGAATATTATGAATAAATCGGGAAGATTCAATAATGATTCAGGATGTTATATTAAAAATATAGGAGAAGCATTCACTTGACTTCTCAGAAGCTCGTATAGTAGGAGCTTTGCAGGAGGGGCACAACAACAACAAGGAAGAGCGAGTTGAGCTTCTGCAACTGGTAGGTGTTCTATACCTACACTTTTTACGTAGCGTTAATTTACGAACTTATTAAATTCTTGGTCTTTGTGTCTATGGGTGAAACCACAAAGAGAGAGGATAAAGTGAAATAAACAAGAAATTAAAAATGGATTTGAGTACTTGACTGGGTTAAGAATATGAATTACACTAATAGACTTTGTTGATGATCATTCCTCGAACTTGATTAGCCGGTCCCAAATGCGGAGGCTAATGATGTTAGTAAGGTTTACTAACATCGGGCTTAAATGTTGACAAATGGTTGATTAGCTTCGGCTAATGGCATCCGAATGGATGACCGGGATGAAGGAATGATTAGCTTCGGCTAATGGCATCCGAATGGATGACCGGGATGAAGGACTGAGGACAAATAAATGATTAGCTTCGGCTAATGGCATCAGAATGGATGGCCGGGATAACGAATGATTAGCTTCGGCTAATGGCATCCGGATGGATGGCTGGGACAAATGAATGATTAGCTTTGGCTAATGGCATCCAAAGTGGATGACCGGGGTGAGTGAAAGGGTAATGATATTGACCGGTGTTGTCAATAACGGCAATCACATGAAACTTGATTAGCCGGTCCCGAATGCAAATCATCCCTGAAAACGAGGGATACTGAACTTGATTAACTATTCAAGTGAGAATAGTTAATGATATTGACCGGTGCTGTTAATATCGGCAATCATACGAAACTTGATTAGCCGATCCCGAATGCAGAGGCTAATGATGTTAGTAAGGTTTACTAACATCGGCATAATCATCCCTGAAAACGAGGGATACTGAACTTGATTAACTATTCGGGTGAGAATAGTTAATGATATTGACCGGTGCTGTCAATATCGGCAATCACATGAAACTTGATTAGCCGGTCCCGAATGCGGAGGCTAATGATATTAGTAAGGTTTACTAACATCGGCATAATCATCCCTGAAAACGAGGGATACTGAACTTGATTAACTATTCGGGTGAGAATAGTTAATGATATTGACCGGTGCTGTCCATATCGGCAATCACACGAAACTTGACTAGTTATTCCTGAAGTGAAAGCTAATGATGTCAAGAATCTTGACATCAACATTTCCGAAAATATTCCAAGATATTATGGAAAGAAAAATCTGATTGGCTATTTCATGTTAGAAATAGTTGATAACATCAATCAATGGTATTAATTTTGACATTTATAATGAACTTGATTAGCCGATCCTAATATGAGAGACTAATAACACCAATGAAAATTTATTAGTATCAGCATTCCCTTCCAAGTTTTAGGGGAGAGGTAATAATTAAAAATATTAATGAAATGGGGATTGACATCTTGATAGGATTATTCATTCGGCCTTGAAGAGGCGGATATAGATTGGAAATTATGGAATAAGATGGGCGGAGGAACTAGTTACCCGGTGATGGGCTAGTGGCATTAGTTTTGTTTTCTAATGACCGGAATATACAACTTGAGTTAAACTTACTTGTGTGGTGTTAATAGTGTCAGGATGACTGACTTGTCAGATTATAAATGGAATGTTGGATGATACCTAATTGCTAAACAAAAATGGTAATTTGTGTTTATGTCATGGATTATTGAAGAAAAAAAAAAGAAACTGATGAGGATCTAATTCTTGTGAAGGATGGAGGCAAATATCGTATCGCTTGGGACGTGAGAGTAGAAGTTCATTAACCATGGTAGGTGTTATACATTTAAGAAATGCAATGCTCTATATATATATATATATATATATATATATATATATATATATATATGATGTATTTTGAATTAATTAAGGAATTGTAATTGATATAATTTGAGAATCATGTCCTGCGCACATGGTGGATGTCAAAGAAATTATGACCAATAATGTAAATATGTTGTATTAAGGTTTCATGTTGTTGCTGGCATGATAAGAATTTGGTTATAATTATAATAGTGTAATAAAATGCCAATAATAGTCATATTATTTGAAGATGGATCGGATGTGAATATTGTGAAAATGATGGCAGGTTCCATGATAATGAGAGATTTTACTGAAAATCTAAAGAAACATTGGAATGTGTTGAAATGGGCACAAGAAATATGTAAGTGGAATATATTTATAAACTAAAATTGGACCGAAATCATGATGAGTTTGACAACTTATATGGAAAAGCCATAATGGGTATAATAGATGTTGGGATTGAAATTGATATAAAGAGATAGAGTAAGAGGGAGAGAAATCACATGGTAGATATTATAATGAATTAAATGTGCTCATGAGGTGAAACAAGACACAAAATGAAAATGTTGAATGATTCTAGGAAGGATGGATAGAGATGTAATAATGGAAGGATAAATGAGAATTTCAAGGAACTATGATTGCATATCGTTGAATATATATTTAATTTTGTGCATGTATTGTGTGATTTTCCTTTTATGCTATATTTATTATATACATTATGAAATTGCAGGTCCTTCAGATTCACGCCAGGAGTAGCGTTTTAGGTCCTCTAGTTTCCTTTTGCATGATTGAATAAGAAGATGAACATTAATGTATTTTGTCATTAAGGAACTAAATGACTTAATATGTAATAGTACTCTTTTTACATTAAGTGTCGGGACATAAAAATGTATTATTCTGTATTTGTAATCTTAGTTTGTTTACTTGCAATTATTATGAATTATGTGTGTTAATGGGAAAGAAATGAGCATGCGAAATGTGAGGCATGTACCGTGAATGATGTGTTGTTGAGGTTCTACATGATTATGATGTGATTGAGAAATAAGTATAATTGTACAGGATGATTGTCGATAACTTGGGACCTCCAGATATAAAGGAAACTCTGCCAAAATTTCAATGGAAATTTTGGCAAGTCTCAGATAAGTTCGGTGGATAAAAAAAAAACCCATTGTTTTAAAAGTTAATGCACAAAGTTCTTTTATGAATGTACTAAATTACAGGGCGTTACACTTTCCATCTGCAATGCTAAGGCTTGAAGTTAAGAAACCTGCTTTTTAATTGATGGTGTCATGGTGTTGATTGACATTAAATCTATAAAACAAATTAGTGATAAGGAAAAACTTATTTTCTTACTCACTCCCTCACATGTTTACTGACACGACCAAAAGCTTGATGTCTTTTCCCAAGTGCAGGAGTGTCGAAGTAATAAATAACCCAGCAAGACCGGGGTCAAACCACAGAGAGGTTAATTGTATAAATTATAAATAACAATACAACAACAACAACAACAACAATAATAACAATAATATTAATTATAATACTCAGTACATGGCATTGTTATACCTGAGAATGATCTAAAAGATCGGGTCACAGGTTTCCAACCTATATACTGAGTTTATGAAAAGATCAAAGATATATATTATATAATATAAACAGAATGTAAATAATAATAATAATAACAATAATTATAATAATAAAAGCAGAAGATGAAGAAATTAATGAGAACTTTGAGATGAAAGATTAACGTAAGGATTAAACAACGATAAAAACAAATGTCAAGGTTAGAGGATCCACTAATGGTACTTCAAACAAGTATAGTATAAACTCTTATTACTCAATTGGAAACCACATATAAAGGAGATTCCAATCAGATTATAAATTGTTAACATGATTACATTAGTTATCTTATTCGAATAAAGCTAATACTTGTAAATGTTGGCAGACATTCATGATTATAACTTATGTTAACAACAAATCAAGTTCCTTTCATAGCTCAGGTGTCGGTTATACCATACAGTATGGGCTATGAAAGTGCCAAGTATTTGTTGTACCAAGTGTTATACATCATAAATCTAGATTAACCATTTAACAAGCAAAGTATTAAAAGTGAACAAGATAACAAATATAAAACATGTTAGTATCCAACGTTAAGGTCCATGTTAAGTTTATATTATACTTATTCTTATACCATTAGTGTATCCTTTTCACCTTGACATAATTAACTTAGCTGAACATAATGAAAGAAAGAAACATAAATGAACAAGATAAGAACATAAATGAGAAAGAGGTTAACTAAGTAAAGGAAAGGAAATGAAGTGCATAAACTTGATATTAATGAAAGCAAAACATAAGCAATACAAAGAGAGAAAGCAAGAGCATGATCTTGATCTGAACAACAAGATGCCTCAATACATGGTAAATGCCTCCTTTTACAGGCCAAAATTTGGAACTATTGATTTGTTGACTAATTGATGAGTGGGTGGCCACATCTTGACTTTGGTGACAATTCTTATCTTCTTGTCTGAACAAGACGTCATTGCTAACATCATAATTTGCCCAGAATCCTCAGGAAAGTTCTAGGAAATTGTCTCAGCTTTCCAACAAAAAAAAGATGAGGTCATTTAGACTTCTAGAACTCAAGATATGGGTTGAACACTAAATAGTGTCTGGGCTGCAGGACAGCTTCGGACTTCTTCGTTGTTCCTTCAAGTTGGACTTCAAAACAGCATTTTTAAATCTTGGGCTCCGCATGAAAGTTGTAGGCCTTTGTCTTACCTTTCCATCCATATAAAATGGACCTAAATCCGAGATCTAGAGCTCCAGATATGATCCAATTACCGAGCAATGTTTCGGTTTGGACTGCACCAGCATCTCTTTTCTAAGTTTGGCCATCTCTTTGTCCTTTCACTTTCAATACTTAAACTCATCAATCAATCCTTTTATTTATGTGATAGGCCTGCATTTAAGATGAGCATTTACCATAAATTAAGGTATCTTATAGTATCAAACTTGTTATTATAAAACATGCTTTAGTTAAGGAGTTATTGATACTTCAAGTGCAAAATGATGATATAAAACCTTGATAAACATGCACTTTTAAGTACTAATCATTTACACTCCTCCGTGTTTCACTCAATAAGGCTTTTCATTTTGAGATTCAACATAACCAAATAAAATACCTTAGTAGCACAATTGAAATATGTGTAATCACTCAAGAAGCAAGAAATTTAAGCATCACACCATTGTATTTCTATGATTCCCCTTTTCTTTTGCTTTGCCGGGACAACATTAATTTGTTTTGACTTTGACTTGGTCAGTTTTGGCTTTCACTTAGGTATGCCCCCAACATTTGTAATTATTATGTGATTTGTATATTGACACATGAATGTCTTCTATTGGTCCAAATAGAGTTGGGTTACTTGAATTTCGGTTAACATTACAAATCGAGGATGTTTTTTATGTTGTTTGATGTTAGCTTGTGGTCAGTTTGGAGACCAAAGTTTTGTCTCTTTATTGCATGGGAAAATGAGCCTATCCTACTTGGTTTTCAAGTTTAGAATATCATCTCTCCAAATTGGTTAGTCATGTATGCATTGGAGTTTTCTATAAAGAGATATGTTAGTTTTAATTTTAATGCTTTCTAGGTGTCTGTTTGCACTTCCTAGAGTAAAAAATGAATTATTGTCTAGAATTATGCTAAACTCAGTTATTAGGTCTTAATTAAGTTATTTTAGTGTTTCTTGGACTTAGAGAGATGTTCCAAGTATATAATTATAATCTAGACCATGTATTGGGAGCTTTTGGAAAAATTTTAATTGAAGTCTTTTGATTTGGTTGATTGGCATCTATCAATTTTTGTATATCATTTATGAGTGGTGGACTTATTGTCGTGACTTTGTATATCTAAATTGGTGATTTAATATGTATCATTAGAGTGGTG
>CM031987.1:3367046-3409546 GCA_018804465.1 Populus tomentosa | reverse complement strand
CTTAAGTTCTTGAACAAACTGAATCTGACTTATCGAAGATTAACTGGCTTCGTGGCGTCATTCTACTCATTCCAATAGTGTTGGTGCCTTGGGGCAGGTTTTCATTGTGTCACACTCTTATCAGACCTATTTCGGGTTTCCGGGATCAAATCTCAATCTTGATTGTGGGTTGCGTGACCACGTGATCACGAGGTTCACATCAGTTTGTTGATGATTTTTGGTCATTAGTGACTCAGTTTTTGGTGATGATTCAGGGCCAGGAGCAACTTTTTTTTCTATGGGGATTCCAAGAGTCAGCCGCGACTTAGTTTTCAATGATGATTTTTGGTTCAGGAGTGATGGATTGTTCCATGATGATTTCTTGGTCAGCGATGACTCAGTTTTCGGTGATGATTTTAGGGTCAGGAGCAACTTTGTTTTTTATGGGGGGATTCCATGAGTCAGCTGTCACTCAGTTTTTGATGATGATTTCAGGTTCAGCTGTGACGGAGTGTTCGCTAATGATTTCTGGGTCACGAGGGATTTAGTTTGGCTGAGGATTCTATGTGTCACTCGTAACTCGGTTTTCGCTGATGATTTCTAACTCAGCAATGACTCATTTTTGGTGACTATTTCAGGGTCAGCATCGACTTAGTTTTCCCTGAGTATTCCATGCGTCACCCGTAACTTGGTTTTTGTTGTTGATTTCCACGTTAGGAGTAACTCAGTTTTTGGAGATGATTACAAGGTCAAAAGCAATTTTTTTTTCTATGGGATTCCTTGAGTCAGCCTTCACTTAGTTTTCGATGAAGATTTTTGGTTCAGCAGTAACAAAGTGTTCGCTAACATTTTCTTGGTCATTAGTGACTCAATTTTTTGTGATGATTTCAGGGCGAGGAGCATCTTTTTTTTCTATGGGGATTCCATGAGGTAGCCGTCACTCAGTTTTTAATGATGATTTCTTGTTCAGGAGTGACATATTATTCCATGACAATATCTAGGTCAGTAGTGACTCAGTTTTCGGTAATGATTTCAGGGTTTGGAGCAACTTTGTTTTATATAGGGATTTCATGAGTTAGCGCTCACTCAGTTTTTGATGATGATTTCTGGTTCAGTAGTGACGAAGTGTTCTCTGACGATTTCGTGGTCATTAGTGACTCAGTTTTCATTGTTGATTTTAGGGTCAGAATCAATACTTTTTTCTATGTGGATTCTATGAGTCAGCCGTCAATCAGTTTTCAATAATGATTTCTCGTTCAGGAGTGACAGATTATTCCAAGATGATTTCTTGGTCAGCAGTGACTCAGCTTTCGGTGATGATTACAGGGTCAGAAGCAACTTTGTTTGCTTTGGGGATTCCATGTGTCAGCCGTCAATCAGTTTTCAATGATGATTTCTTGTTCAGGAGTGACAGATTGTTCCATAACAATCTCTTGGTCAGCAGTGACTCAGTTTTCGGTGATGATTTATGGGTCAGGAGCAACTTTGTTTTCTATAGGATTCCATGCATTTATCGTCACTCAGTTTTTGATGAAGATTTCTGGTTCAACAGTGACGAAGTGTTCACTGATGATTTCTTGGTCATTAGTGACTTAGTTTTTGGTGATGATTTCAGGGTTAGGAGCAGTTTTTTTCTATGGGAATTCCATGAGGCAGTCATCACTCAGTTTTCAATGATGATTTCTTGTTTAAGAGTGACAGATTGTTCCATGACAATTTCTTGGTCAACAATGACTCGGTATTCGGCGATAATTTCAGGGTCAGAAGCAACTTTGTTTTCTATGGGGATTCCATGCTTCTGTCATCTCTTAGTTTTCGATGAAGATTTCTAGTTCAGCAATGATGAAGTGTTCGCTAATGATTTCTTGGTCACGAGGGATTTAGTTTTTGCTAAGGATTCTATGCGTCGCCCATAACTCGGTTTTCGTAGATGATTTCTAGTTCAGCAATGACTCAGTTTTTGGTTATTATTTCAGGGTTAGCAGCGACTTAGTTTTCACTGAGTATTCCATGTGTCACCTGTAACTCGGTTTTTACTGTTGATTTCCACGTCAGTAGTGACTTAGTTTTCGAAGATGATTACAGGTTCAGGGGCAACTTTGTTCTCTATAGGTATTTCATGTGTCTGATGTCACTCGGTTTTTTATGAAGATTTCAGGTTCAGCAGTGAGGGAGTGTTCGCTGATGATTTCTTGGTCACAAGGGATATAGTTTTCGCTGAGGATTCCATGCGTCAATCGTAACATGGTTTTTGCTGTTGATTTCTATGTTAGAAGTGACTTAGTTTTCGGTGATGATTTCAAGGTCAAGAGTAACTTTGTTTTCTATGGGGATTCCATGAGTCAACCGTCACTCAATTTTCAATGATGATTTCTAGTTTAGAAGTGACGGAGTGTTTGCTAACGATTTCTTGGTTAGCAATGACTCAATTTTCGGTGATGATTTCAGGGTCAAGAACAACTTTGTTTTTTATTGGAATTCCGTGAGTCGGTCGTCACTCAGTTTTAGATGATGATTTCTAGTTCAGCTGTGATGGAGTGTTCGCTGAGGATTCCATGCGTCACCCGTAACTTTGTTTTTTCTGTTGATTTCCACGTTAGAAGTGACTTAGTTTTTGGTGATGATTTCAGGGTCATTAGCAGCTTTGTTTTCTATGGGGATTCCATGCGTCACCGTCACTCAGTTTTAGATGATGATTTCTGGTTCAGCAGTGACGAAGTGTTCGCAGACGATAAAATATAACCGTATACATAATATAAATATTTTATATATATATAGTTAATTTTAAAAGATATAACTATATACATAATATTGCACATTATTATATATATATATATATATATATATATATATATATATATCATTTGTAAAACCATAAAATAAAATTTACAAATGAGTTCATGGTATTAAGAGAAAGTAAGATATTTGGGTATTTTGGTTATAGATTTTGTTTTGAAGTTTGATTAATATGAAAATATTTGTTGTTTTTATAATAAAATATCTTTTACCTAAACAATTCAAAGCATACATATAGACTAGATCATCGACCCGCGTTACATTGTGAATTGAAGCAAAAAGAATTTGAAAACAAATATCTAGGCATCGCTAACATGCTTTTTTAAAACAAATTTAATCATGAATTCAAAATTTACTGCGCGGTAGATGATATTTTTTAAAAAATATTGAGACTGTGACACATTGAATGATATTTTTATTTAATATTAAAACAACAATATATTTGACTCACTTGGGTTGTGAAACTTGTAGGAATAAACTTGTAAAGAAACAAATTGGAAACCTTAATCCTCAATTAACTCAATGCTGGAAAATAAAATACATACAAAACAATACTCAATTTAAAGAAAGACCTATGTGATCTCGACTCAACCATTAAAAAAACAATACTTAAATTAGGAATTTGGGCAATGACTTGGATGACTTTGTTTGGTCTGCTTGGATCAGATGCAATCTATTAAGAGGAAGAAACTTATGAAAAGTTAAGGTTCCAGAAAATTGGTTTTGGGCTTAGAGAAATATTCTTAAACTAAGATATTTAGCTGACTTAAGATGAAGTATATCATAGGAGATGGAAAGGAAACTTCTCATAGTTTGACAATTAGCACCCACATAGCTCCCTGGTTGACTTTTATTGAGAGAGGTTCATGTATGATTCATGTATAAGGAAAAATACAATGGTTAATATGCCGGTAGGTAACATAGAACAAAGATGATCTACCACTTAAGCGATGGCTCATACTCCATTATAAATGCTATTCCTTCTAATGTCAAACCAAATATAGGTAAGAGGGATGAGATTGTTTGGTTGAATTTCCTAAATAATAAGTTCTTAGTCAAAATAGCTCAGGGGCAACTCAGAACTAAGAAATATGAGGTTGAATGACATGATATTGTGTGTGGTTCAAGAATGCTATTTCTAAGGCAATCATTTCTTTTATGGCTAGCTATCCAACAAAAACTTACAACTCACAACTCAAGACAAACCACAACAATTTGGTTTTTACGGTCCAAATTGTTGCTCTTTTCTTTTTTTCCAAAACAATAAAAATCATAACCACTTGTTCTTTGATTGCTCACATTCTGAAGAGATATGGTGGAAAGTTTGTAATAGATGTTACATTCCTATAATAAGGAAAAGCTATGATGATTGGATCAAATGAGCTACTCTTATTTGGAAGGGCAAAACTTTAGTAAATTGATTTGTAAACCAGGCTTTGTAGCTATAGTTTATTGTATTTAGCTGGAAGAGAATACAAGGATCTTTGTTGGTAAATCTAGGTGCCCAAATTATGTTTTCAATCAAATTAAAGGGATCATTCATGATAAGCTTAATTTGATGAGAAATATCCCAACAACCCAAGAAAATATTAGAATTGATAGAGCTTGGAAGCTGAATGATAAATATTATGAAGCGGATGTTTAGGGGGTTTCTTTACTTGTGTAATGTACTAGCTAGATTGACTTTAAATAGTTTTTTAGTTTAATGACCTTATTGTTGCTGTTTGGTTTTATATGTTCTAATTATATTGTAAATCTAGGGTATGACCTTTAGAATTTTTGTATCCTCCTTTTTTTATATACAAATGTAAACTTATAATGTTTTTTTTTTACTTAATCAATTAAACTTGCAATCCAAGTCATGCATGTCATTGGATTTAATTTTTTTTTAATACTAAATATTAGTTCTCATTTAATTATATAACAATAAAGCACATGCAAATCTTTTTTTATGAAATAGTTTTTTAAATGAAAAATAGTTGGGTCATGCATGGGATTGAAATAACAAAATCAAGCCTAATTGTTTTAAGCTAAATAACGGGAAAAAAAAAGTATTTTGTTTAGTTTTACATGCAATTAAAAAGATAATTGATAACAAAGAGTTAAATTATATTTTTTATTTAAAGTTAAATAAAAAAATAATTGATAACAAATGGTTAAATTATATTTTTTTAAAATTGAGGGACCAAAAATGCATTAAACAATAAAAAAGAAAAAAAAATCATTTAATACGTTTTCACATGGACGTTATATCGTAATTTGTCAAACCTGCAATCTGGATCATGGACTCAACTATGTTCAATACATATTTTTTCTTAAATTTATTTTCACTTAAATATAAAATAACAAAAAAAAAAAAGCCTAGACAACATGAGCTAGGTGCCCCTGCGTACATGGCATAAAAAAAAAAAAAAAAGCCTAGGGCCGAGCTCTTTGGCCTTTTTTCTTTATATATATCTTTTTAAGGGGAAGATGACTATCTTCCACCCTTATTTTTTCTTTTAAAAGTAATTATATGACATGTCGTAGCTGAGGTACACAATATGTTGTTTATTTGCCCAAATCTTGACCACCATTATGGTGGTTGAAAAATCATAGCAATGTATTTTTTATCTTAAAAACTTATTTTCCACTTATTTTAACCTAAAAATGCCTTTAAAAAAAATCCTCTAAAAACATATAAAAACTAATTTACCAACCCAATAAACAAAAAAAATCACAAAATCAAACTAGGTAAAGTTTTTCTTCCTTGACTTCAATCTTTTTTTGGGTATTATTAAGGTTCTAAACAACCATTATAAAACTCTTTTTATCAAATGGAACCTATTGAAATCAATGTAAACAATAAATTTTTCTTTTTACACTAGAATCTCACGACTCTTTCTCTTCTCTCATAAACAAGAAATTGAAAAATAAAAAAAATAAAGTTTTGACTGAAAATTAAATTTTAAAAAACTAAAAGGATTGATTATCTATTAAATGTAAAAGAAAGGAGACCAAACTAAATTATTCATATGAAATCAAAGTGGCCACCTAATTTAACCGTCCATTTCACTTTCATCCTCTTTTTTTCAATTTCATAATTTCTTAAAAAAACAATTAAATATTAATTTGGGCTTTAAAAGGTGCAATTAAGTAAAAAAAAGTTTGAAGACTAAAACAAAAATTTAAAAAACTTCATTGCTCCAATCCAAAACTAGAAAAAAAACCCTTATTTTTCCTATAAAATAACATAGAGAGCATACACTATAAAAAATACATACTAAAATCACCTCACTAACTTCGTTTTTTTTATAATTATAATATAATATTTAATTTTTTTCTTTATAATAATTTATTGGTGTTTTATGCCTAATTAAATTTAATGATTATTAAATTATAATAGAGATTATTTTTTTAAAATATTTTTTACTTAAAAATATATAAAATAATATTTTTAATCCTTTAAAATTATTTTTAATATATACATATCAAAAAAAAAAAAAATTAATACACAAACCTAAACTTTCCCGCACCACGCCAAGCGTCAAAATCAAGCTTGGTAGGTCCGTAGCCACTCGCCCCCTAAAAAACTAGCTATTATAATCGTTGGATTTTCTTGTATCGACCTTGGGGGTCTGCAACCTCGTAGACAGAGATTAGATTGACATGGCAGACTCTACAGTCCAACAGAGCCGATCGAGAGACCTAGACAAGCTACTTCTCAGACTCGGCAATCTCGTTGCTCCCACCTTCGAATCTGGTGTTCAAGTAAGGTCTTTCGTTCTTGGAAATTTTAACAAACTCCCGGCGTGCAATCTTTTTTTTAACTATTTGGTTTGTTTTAAATGTTGTAGTTGAGAGATGATCTTCAAGAGTATGCAAGATTATTGGTAATTGGGGCCGGTGGTTTGGGTTGTGAGCTGCTAAAGGACCTAGCTTTATCAGGTTTTAAAAATCTGGAAGTCATTGATATGGACCGTATCGAGGTTACTAATCTCAATCGCCAGTTTCTTTTCAGGTTCTTGCTTTCTCAACCTTAACCCGCGTGTTCATGTGCTTTTACCTTTTCTTTTCTCTGTTCAATTCGTGGCTGTTTGAATTGGTATATGCCCTTTCCTGGGTTGTCGGTTAAATTGCACTTTGAAGTATTTTTTTTCCTATTTCAACTGCGAAGAGAAAAGAAACAATGTGAAACCTAGTAAAAGGGTTATTACTTAAACTGGGGGCCTAATTTAGGTATAAGTGCATTTAGATAAATCTGTTTCTAGGGAGAAATATGGCTGTTTGAATGATAATTGATAAATAAAAATTCATCTTGCAAGAAGGCTAAGGAAAAGTAGTACCTTTAGTGTGGACAAGTGATAACGTGGTATTCTTGAGAATAAAGGATTACTTTTAAGAACCTGTTGGTAAAAGGAGAAAATAAACACCTTGTTTACTTGATAATGTGAAATAGCTGCAAGAGGGTGGTTGATTATTCTTAATTTTCTCAGGACCAGTATGGACTATCAAGCAGGTGCTTCATTGTTTTATCAAATATGACTAGATCTATGTGTATTATTAAGTGCATATTTTTTCCTCTCCTTGTTTGCAAGTACTAGTGTTTTCATTTATTATACACCTTAACATAACAGAAAGTGTAGCTTATCTGCTTTGATGTTTCAACATTGTCTTAGCTCTTCAGTTCTGATTAGAAAGTCACTCATGGTATAGTGCTCTTATTGTAGGCTCGAAGATGTTGGGAAGCCTAAGGCTGAGGTGGCAGCCAAGCGGGTGATGGAAAGAGTTAGTGGCGTGAATATTGTGCCTCATTTTTGCCGAATCGAGGATAAAGAAATTGATTTTTATAAAGATTTTAGTATTATTGTGCTTGGTCTTGATTCCGTTGAGGCTCGGAGCTATATAAATGCTGTAGCTTGTGGTTTTCTTGGTGCATACTTTTTAACCTCTTTAGTTTATTTTTGTTTTATTCTAAGAATAGCTGATTTAGAGAGCTCGTTTTTCAGTAAAGTTGTTATTTTTCTTCCTTTTATTTTATGTTTGAATATTTAACTTTTTACCTCTGTCCATGATTTGTTTTTGTGCCTAGTTAACTGCTTATTTCCTTTCCATTTATCGTCGTGTCAAAGAGCATTGTATCCTTAATTTTCTTTTGCATTCTTCTCCATATATTTTGCAACCTGTTATCGCCCTCACTTCTCGCTGTATTGCTGGAAAATTTTCTCAAAAAATTAGGGCATTTTTTTTATATAAGAATGAAAGCAGAAGTGATAACTATGAAAATCCCTATTGAAAGTACCTGATACCAATACCAACTAAAATACTAAACACTGTGGATGTAGTTTTGTGATCAGGACTTGGGAGAGACACTCCCTTAAGAAAATAATTTGTACCCTCTGTCAGTGGTTATGTGTTTAAAAGAGAGACTGGGGACTAAACTTTTCCTTCTGACTGTAAGGCCTGTTTTTTCACCCAAGCAACATAACATCAGGCCTGCTATGCTTACTTTGAATTTATTTGTGTTAGGCATGCATTCCAGAGACAAGTTAAGCCTCCAAGTCACAAGGGTCGTATATAACGAGTGCCTCACACACATGGCATACAGCTTTAAATGTCATAATATTGTATGCCATTTCTTTATATGATTGGATGACAAGACTTCAGTGCTGAAGTTGCATAAGCTTTGAGGGTCTGCTAGCTATGGTTATGAGGTACTTCAGGCATCGCAGATTTGACATACTGTCTTGTATATGTGGGAGCAGTGACTGCAGATTTTCACCTGTCTCTGCCAGATATTTTACGGGACCTTTATAGTTTGCCCAATAAGCTGAAATGCTCTCTAGCTGCATGCAGAGTCTTGAGTTTGTATTTAATATGCTAGCATACAATGTTATCCTGTGCTCTTGAGATTCATAAAAGCTCTTTGCTGGAAGTGTCTTTATTCTTGTTGATCTCATGTTTTGTCTATTGCTTTTCTTGGTGATTAGAATATGATTCTGATGACAATCCACTAGAAGAAACAGTCAAACCGATGGTAGATGGTGGGACTGAAGGCTTCAAGGGGCATGCCAGGGTTATTATGCCAGGATCCACACCGTGCTTTGAGTGTACTATCTGGCTTTTCCCTCCTCAAGTGAAGTTTCCTCTATGCACCCTTGCAGAAACCCCTAGAACTGCTGCTCATTGTATTGAATATGCTCACTTAATTAAATGGGATGAGGTAATGCATCATCGATGCTTTCTCATTCTTGAATTGACAATTTTGAGTTGATAGCTGTTATCTTATGACCATTGTATTCTAGGTTCATAGTGGAAAGACTTTTGATCCAGATGATCCAGAACATATGAAATGGGTTTACACCGAGGTGAAATATTCTGACCAGTATTATTTATTTATTTGTAAAAGCTGAGTTTCAAGGTTAGTCTTTTTAACTTGTGCTCTTCCCATGTTCCACAGGCTGTCAAGAGGGCTGAACTTTTTGGTATTCAAGGTGTTACATATTCTCTTACTCAGGTACTTTAAAATTCTGTGGAGTCAATTTCTGTAAGTGACTGCCCGATCATTGTGTGGTCCGGCTTCTGTTGTTCTTTAGAGTATACCAAAGGACATCATAAAACTCAACTTCATTGTTACCCTGAAAATTGTCTCTTTGTTATTTGGATGCATCTTTTCTTGATATGCTCCTTTTTTTTTCTCCTATCTAAAACCTCCAGTAGGAAACTCTTACAAAGGCCTTATTGAAGTGTCACGTACTATTGGCTTTACCTATTTGTTGCACTGTCCTTTTTCTTTTTCCCTTCCTTTTTTGTTTTATTCTTCTTATTTTATTTTTTTTGTGATAGAGGTAGTTCTTTCTTTGTTTACAGGGTGTTGTGAAAAACATCATACCAGCGATTGCTTCTACCAATGCAATTATATCAGCTGCGTGTACTTTGGAAACCTTGAAGCTTGCCTCGGGATGCAGCAAAACTCTGAGCAACTATCTGACGTGAGTGAAATTTCATCTTGTTCTCATATGGTGGTAGAAGCATATATTATATATCACCTAACAATCACAAATAGACTTAATCTTGCCCTCTCATTTTTTGTTATGATGCACAACGTTTTCTTCAATGTCTAGTTCTTTTATATGATCAAACCTTGTTTTTGCCATCTGAAAGAATTTAGCCTTACCACAAATGATAGGTGGATGTGGGAACCATAATTGTCTCTTATGTTATCATATATGTGTCTGAATCTGGTGGAGCTATGTATGTTGCTTTTGAAATCTGATAAAAAAAAAACAGGGTATATTTATCTTTTATGGAATAACTTTTTTTTTTTTTTTTAACAATCCAGCTGAAAGTGTGTGCTGAATGATATGAATCTTCTTTAGGTATAATGGCGTGGAAGGTCTACACATCAAAGTGACTGAATTTGTGAGGGACAAGGATTGCCTTGTTTGTGGTCCAGGAGTTCTTATTGAGCTGGACACTTCAGTTACTTTACAGAAGGTTACTTTCTTCTTCTCATGGCTACTATTCCTTTTAGTTTGTTGATAACATGAGACCCGGTTTCTAAAATATTTTCTTGCTATGTCACCACATATTAATTCTAAGTTTCAAATTCTCAGATAATCAAACTAGTTCCCTCTCTGGGTTTCTACTTTTTATCTAGGAAATAGAAGAATATTTCCTTTAATGAACACTAAGTTTATGCTGCTTGTTTTAATTGGTTTTGTGTAAACAGTTTATTTGTTTTTATATTTATTGGTTTTTGTGTGAACAGTTTATTGATATGCTTGAAGAACATCCTAAGCTGCTCCTGTCAAAAGCTAGTGTTAGACACCAAACAATGAATTTGTACATGCAAGCGCCTCCGGTTCTGGAAGAGATGACTCGATCGAACCTAGGCTTACCACTTTTTGAGCTTATGGGTAAAGTTTTGAAGGACATTGTTCTCGTGACTGGTACAACAAGCAAGGATGACAAGAAAACTTCATGTCTGAGAAAATTATGCCTTGTTTTCAAGGGACAGGATGCGGTTATGGATATGGATATGGCTGTTGGAGCATAATTTGCACAACCGTTGGATATTTACCAGCAGAACTTTTCAATTGCACAGGATAAAGTCTTTCTCAGAAAATTTCGCCCCGACTGACAGAAGTCCAGTGTCAAGTTTTGATGCCCTTTTTTTTGTTAACAATTAAGAAAATATGGTTTCTCAAAGAAACACCAGTAGATGTAACTATATTAGCAAGAAAACAAATGTTAGTGACAGATTTTCAAGTTTAAGTTCAGGTTTATGCCTGGATCATAGGCTATGTGTAGCTTTTGTACGAGCAATTGGTTTGACTAGTTGGTCCTTCTCATGTAGTTCCACAAGAAAAAATGCTTCACTACATCTTTTCACCGAAGATCAGATACGAAGCAAAATGGAACATTTTAATGCTACCAATCCTTTGTGTCATTGATTAGGAGTTCAGTGCGATGTGCTATTCAGAATGAGCTTCAGATCCATATCAACCTCACTTCAAGACATTAGGATAATCAGTAGGTTGCAGTTGCTACCTGCAAACTGGGATCTCACTCCATGGATAAAGGAAGCTCAGTGCATTCAATGCTATAAAATTTGAAAGCAACACGGGCCAGATGGTCGTGAAGATCCTGTCCAAGGAGCATAACCCACAATTTTGAGCAAGTTAGGGTCCCTTGACCAGCCAGCAAGCCGCGTGGACCAATTGACACCCATGATTCAGCACCTGCTTTCCAAGAAGAGTAAGGTGCATTCAAGCTTGAAGTTTCGAGTGAGTGATCAAACTTTCGAGCTCTAGAGTGCATGAATTTGACCTAGGGCCAGCAGCTACACCCCCTGGTCTTTATCATCTGAGTTCCATCATTATATCCTCGATTATAATGTACCACGAAACAGGGTAAGTTTCCTAGTTCCCTCATCCATAACTCTACCCTTGAGTTATGATCAAATTAATACAAGTCTAATCTTATTTTTGAACTTCTTAACTTCTGGCATATAGTAAATGTTTCATGACCCTTCAACCTAAGGTAGAGCCGGACCACAATGGTTCTTTTTTTTTTTTGTAATTTTTTTTACGGTTGACGCATGAAATTAACAATGAAAACTAATTCACGACTGACTCATAGAATCGATAGCACAAACTAAGTCATTGCTGATCTATAAATCTTCACCGAAAATTAAGTCACTATTGATCTATAAATCATCACAAAAAACTGAGTGAAGACTGACGCCTGGAATCATCAGTGAAAACTAATTCACAGCTGACACATGAAATTATCAGAAAATACTGTCACTAATAACCTAGAAATCATCAGCGAAAACTGCGTCACTGTAGACCCAGAAATCATCACTGAAAATTAAGTTACAACTGACATATGGAATCGACAACAAAAACTAATTCACAGCTAACGCATGGAATCATCAATAAAAACTAATTTGCGGCTGATGCAATGAATCGTTAGAAACACTATGTCACTACTAACCCAAAAAACTGAGTCACTATTGATGTAGAAATCATCAGCGAAAACCAAGTGACGGCCAAAGCATGGAATTCCCAGCAAAAACTAAGTCACGGCTGACCATGAAATCGTCATTGAAAATTGAGTCATTGCTGACGTAGAAATCATCTGCAAAAACTGAGTGGTGACGAACGCATGGAATTCCCAGCGAAAACTAAGTCGATGCTTACCTTGAAATCATCACCGAAAACTGAGTCACTACTGACTTAGAAATCATCAGCCAAAACTGAGTTACGAGTGACGCATAGAATCCTCAGCGAAAACTAAGTCCCCCTTGACCCTGAAAACACCAGCGAACACTCTGTCATTGTTACCTAGAAATCATCAGTGAAAACTGAGTTACGAGTGACACATGGAATCCGCAGCAAATACTAAGTCCCTCCGGACCTAGAAATCATCAGTGAAAACTTTGTCATTGTTGAGCTAAAAATCATCAGCGAAAACAGAGTGACAACTAGCGCATAGAATTCCCAGCGGAAAACTAAGTCGCGGCTGACCTTGAAATCGTCACCGAAAACTAAGTCACTGTTGATGTAGAAATCATGAGCGAAAACTAAGTGATGGCTGACGTATGGAATTCCAAGAAAAAACTAAGTTGCAGCTGACCCTAAAAGCATCACCGAAAACTAAGTCACTACTAACGTAGAAATCATGAGCGAAAACTGAGTTACGGGTGATGCATGGAATCCCCAACAAAAACTAAGTCGCTGTTGACCCTGAAATCATCATCAAAAACTAAGTCACTACTGACATAGAAATCAACAACAAAAACTCATTATGGGTGACGCATGGAATCCTCAGTGAAAACTAAATCCCTGCTTACCATAAAATCATCGGCGAAAACTCAGTCACTATTGACCTAGAAATGATTAGTGAAAATTGATTACAGGTGATGCATGGAATTCTCAACGAAAACTAAGTCCCTCTTGACACATAAATCATCAATGAAAACTTCGTCACTGCTGACCAGAAATCATTAACAAAAATCAAGTTACGGTGATACATGGAATCCTCAACGAAAACTTGGTCCCTACTAACCCTGAAATCTTCACCAAAAACTGAATCACTACTAACGTAGAAATCAAGAGCAAAAACTAAGTGACGCATGGAATCTGCAGCGAAAAATAAGTCCCTCCTGACCTAGAAATCGTCAATACAAATTTCATCACTATTGAACTAGAAATCATCAGTAACAACCGAGTTACGGGTTACACATGAAATCCTCAGTGAAAATTAAGTCGCTACTAACCCTGAATTCGTCACCAAAATCTGAGTCACTGCTGAGCTAGAAATCATCAGCAAAAACCGAGTTACGGGTGACCATGAAATCCTCAGCAAAAACTAAATCGCTGCTGACCTTGAAATCATCAACGAAAACTCAATCACAGCTGACCTATGGTAATAACTTACCTTTTTTATGCGCATTAAGTTTGGAAGAAATTATTATCGAAAAAGTTTTATTTTCTCTCAAAAATAAGTATTTGAGATTAGATGGTAACAATTTCAAATCAAGATTTAGTGGTTGAACACGTGATGGTATGGACTCAATTGATCATGGTGGCAATTTCTCAATTTTTAGTCTTTGACTACTTGCCATTGATTTTTCCTAAAAATAAATCATTTGTAAATTTTTAGATTCATTGAACTCGGTTTCACTAGGAGTTTTTTAAATTGATCACAAACTGATTTTTCAATAAAATCTACTTCCTGTAAATCATGATCATCTTTAAGTTGCTTGCAAATGTTAAAGACATTCATTTTCAATGTCATATTTCCAAAGGATAACTTCATCACTCCATTCCTATAATTAATCAATGCATTAGAAGTTGTAAGAAATGGACATCCTAAAATAACAAGAATTGAGTTGCATGGTTCAACATGTTATTTATCCAAGACAATAAAATCCAAAGGATAAATGAATTTATAAATTTGTATTGAAATATCTTCAACTAATCCTTTAGGCACTTTTATAGATTTATCAGTAAGTAAAAGAGTTACAGAAGTTAGTTTTAACTCACCTATATTAAGACTTTAAAAAACTGAATATGGAAGTAAATTCACACTAACTTCAATATCAAGTAAAGCTTTTTTAATTGTATGTTCTCTAATAAGGCATGAAATTGTAAAATAATCGGGGTCTTTCTATTTCAAAGCATTATTATTTTGAAGAATGACACTTACTTATTCGGCTAAAAAGGCTTTTTTTTTTAACATTCAATTTTCTTTTCATTGTGTAAAAGGTCTTTAAAACCTTTGGTTTAAGAGGGTACCTGTTTAATAACATCCAACAAAGGTATATTGATCTTTACTTGCTTGAAAATTTCAAAGATTTCAAAATTATGATTTATTTTTCTTTGAATAGTCATGGCATGAGGAAATGGAAGTACTAATAGAGAATCAGTCTTTTGTTTTCAATGTTCAAGTTCAACGCCTTCCTTACCCTCAAAGATTAATTCATATTCTTTCTCACAAGGTTCAAGAATAGGTTTTTCAATAGCCTTACCACTATGAAGATTCTGACTTATTTGACTTGATTCATGTGTTGGATCCTAGAGCTACCTGTACTTGAGTTGTATTGTCCTTTGGGATTTTGATGTAGTTGAGAAGGAAACTTACCTTTCTCTTGAAAACTAAAAGCATAATTGAATTTTGCAAGAGTGTCTTTGAAATCTACCATAGTTTGAGCATTTTGAGTATTGATTTACTCTTGTTTTTCAATAAATGCATGTCATGTTTCCTCAAAATTTATTATAGGAGGAGGAACACAAAGAGGTACAAATTAGTGAGAATTTCGAAAATTATAGCGTGCTTGAAATGGTGGTTATGAAGTTTTTGCATTATTGTTATTACTCTTTCAACTAAAATTTGGATGAATTCTCAAACCAAGATGGTATGTTTACGAGCATGGATTAGAATTTTACCTTTGAAAATTGTTTAAATCACTGGCTTGTTCATTGAGACATTCTTTGAAAGATGGCAAAGTTGGACAATCATTGATTAAGTGTTCATTAGTTTCATATATTTGACATACAATTTCTTTAACAAATTTTAATTGGCCACTTTTTTTTAATACTAATGCCTTGACTTTCCAGTTAAAGATGCAAATTAGTTGGAATGTAAGTCCCTGGGATTTCTTCAGTTGGCTTGAAGGTCATAATTTTCCCTAAGGTTGTAAATTACTTCACTTGATGTATGGGGCTGAGTTTTACTTAATGCCTCATAAGTGCTCGTGGTGTCCTAATTTTGAGCATTTTTAAATGACAAGTCTAAGTACTTCATTGCTTCATCAGGATCTTTATCTTCAAAAGTTCTATTGCATATCAATTCCACCATTTGCCTATCTTTAAGTGTTAAACCTTTATAGAAGTGTGAAATTAATCTTTATGTTTTAAAATCATGGTGAGGACAAGTATTAAGCAAGTCGTTGTACCTATCTCAACATTGATAAAAAAATTTCTCCTCATTTTTTAGTTAAGATGGTGATTTGTTTTTTGAAAGATTTTGTTCGGTGAGAGAGAAAAAACTTCCTTAAGAATTATTGTTGCATTTCTTCCTAAGCATGAATAAATAAGTATTACAGACCTCTTTAAAATCTCTTAAATAAAAGTATGGATTTTCTAAATTTAAGCCATGGAAATTTGGTAAAAGTTGAATAATACCTGACTTAAAATTGAAGTGAGATGTATCAGAAGGGAAAACTATATATGATGGTGCACTTTGTTCTTGTTGGATTCATATGATCTCTAAGTGTTCTAAGAAGGTTATTATCATTGTGAATTGACTGATTTTCTTCTTCGATCATGTTTGCTAAAGAAAATGAAGATTTCTTATAAGGTCTACAACCTAATGTGCGTGACCAAACTTTCATGCAAGTGCAAAAAGAAAAAAAAAATAAAAAAAAAAAAGTGAAAAGAAAAACAAGAATAAGATTTTTAGTTTGTACACTAACTTACCTCCCCGACAACGATGCTAAAAACTTAACATGAACAAATAATTGATGTCTTCTCTCGAGTGCATAAGTGTCAAAGTAATAAATAACCTAACAAGACTGAGGTCAATCCACAAATAATAAAAGAAACAAAGTTAAAGAGATTTAAAAGATGTGATGTTAATGTAAGGAATTAAGAGGGACAAAACAATTCTCAAGGTTAAAGGATCTACTGATGGTATTTCAAATAAATATAATTAAAACTCTTTTTATTACTCAATTAGAAACCACACACAAAAAAAATTACAATAAGATGATTTATCATTAATGACTCATAATACTAACTTAGCAACCACTCACAAGGAAGTTATTAACATGATCATATTAATTATCTTTAATTATTTTATTTAAGTAACACGAACACTTATAAATGTTGTCAAGTATTCATAATACTAACTTATCTCCAAACAAATTAGGATCCTTTCATAGCATAAGTTCTAGTTCTCCATGCGGTAGGTTATGAAAGAATCAAATATTTGTTGTGCCAATGATTATACACCACAAGTCAAGACTCATCACTAAACAAAGTGGTATTAAGATTGATTAATTTAATAATTACAACACATATTAATAACAAACTTTCTTGAATTTAAACATTAAGTTCTTGTTGAGCTTATCCTATATTTATTTTTACATCATTAGTGTAACATTTTTACCTTGAAAAAAATAAACTTAACTAGACATAATTAAAAAGAAAAAACATAAACAAACAAGATAACTAGCATAGTGACACGACCAAAAGATTGATGTCTTCTCCCAAGTGCAGGAGTGTTGAAGTAATAAATAACCCGGTAAGATCAGAGTCGAACCACAGAGAGGTTAATTGTATAAATTATAAATAACAATATAACAACAACAACAACAACAATAGGTAATAATAATAATAATAATAATAATAATAATAATGATAATAATATTCAGTACGTGGCGTTGTTATACCTGAGAATGATCTAAAAGATCATGTCACAGGTTTCCAGCCTATATACTGAGTTTATGAAAAGATCAAAGAGATATATTATATAATATAAACAAATTTCGTATGCGAATGAACAAGGCAAGACCAACAATGTCAGAATCCTTGATCAAACACAGAGCATACTTAACGTACATAAAATATAACAAGAATGTAAATAATAATATAGTAGTAGTAGTAGCAGTAGCAGTAGCAGTAGTAGCAGTAGTACTAATAATAATAATAATAATAAAGAAATTAATGAGAACTTTGAGATGGAAGATTACTGTAAGATTAAACAATGATAAAAACAAATGTCAAGGTTAGAGGATCCACTAATGGTATTTCAAACAAGTATAATATAAACTCTTATTACTCAATTTGGAAACCACACATGAAGGAGGTTCCAATCAGATGATTTGTCATTAATAGCTCATTGTAAATTGTTAACATGATCATATTAATTATCTTATTTATGTAACACCAAACTTTTAAATATTATCAAGAATTCATGATGCTAACTTATGTTAACAACAAATCAAGTTCCTTTCATAGCACAGGTGTAGGTTAGAGGATCCACTAATGATATTTCAACAGATTCAGACTTCTCTGTTGTTGCTATAATTTGGACTTGCAAACGGCCTTCTTAGATCTTGGTGTCCACATGAAAGTTGTAGGCCTATGTCTTACTGAATTTGTGTAAAAATTTGAGATCATTTTGACATCTAGAACTCGAGATATGACCCAATTACTGAACAGTGTTCCAGTTTGGACTGCACTAACATCTCTTTTCTAAGTTTGACCCTCTCTTTGTCCTTTCAATTTCCATACATGAACTAATCAATCAATCCTTTGATTTATGTGATAGGCCTGTTTTTAAGATGAATATTTACCATATATTAAGGCATTTTATAGTATTAGACTTGTTATTATAAAACATGCTTTAGCTAAGAAGCTATTGATACTTCAAGTGCAAAATGATGATATAAAACCTTGATAAATATGCACTTTTAAGTACTAATCACAACCCCCAACTAGCTTATTACTAGTCCCTAGTAATCAAAGTGTTAAAATAGAAAAAATAAACAATTTGCAAGTTCCATAAAGCTGCATTCATCATTCAACTTCCATTAATCTATCCAGATAAACAAACTCTCATTAAATTCATATATCTGCTCAATACCTCTTAAACAAGATATTACTAAACCTTTCTTTTGTGCTCAAAATATCATCATATAGTTATAGGGCTTTACTTGGAAGAAAAACAATTTTTTGCTCTAATGTTTAAGGTTAACTTCCTTGGGTTAGGATTATTATCTTTTATATATATATATATATATATATATATATATATATATATATATATATAACTTAAAACACAATACATCTTTAACCCATGTAACGAGCTTTTGGCTAATGACTCCCAGACCAGTTGGTCTTAGGGTATTAGGTGTTGAGACACCCCTACGAGCTTAGTAACTCGGGTTGCAGATACTGATACGTAAATAGTGCAATGTTTGATTCCCTTAAGCATTTCTCCTCTACCCATATAACAAGTGTTGGACCAATAGCTCCCAAGTCAGTTGACTTTAGGGTATTAAGTGTTAAAACACCCCTTCGGGCTTAATTGCTTAGGTTAGGGAGGCTACGAAACCAAACTTATCTATGTTGTTAATATTATTTTTGTTTTTTTTTGTTTTTTTTTTTTGCATATTATAAACTATCCATTTCCCTTAGTTGTTACCTTTAACAAAAGAACATAAAAAATATAATAATCCAATATGCAACCCACAATCATATGTTAAAGTGTGTGTGTGAAAATGAAGATTTAAGAATACTTGTTAAATGAGCATATGAGCAGAATCAAGTGCTAACAATACGAGAGTTTGTAAACCTGAATATTTCAAAAAGTATTCTGATAGACCTTGTTAAGAATGTTTACTAAGATGCGTCTCAAGAGTCACTTTAACAAAAGAACTCCTTTTACTCTGTCATCATAATAACAATATTTTTGCAAATAGTTTATAAAATAGAAAACACAGTTTTTTTTTAATATATCAACTACTACCCTTTCCCCCAACCAAAATGAGACATGGTCCTCAATGTCTTAAGGTAGAAAGATAGAGTATAGAAGACATCACCTGAAATAACAAACACTGACAAACCTGAAACACACTTAAACAAATATAAGAAACAATAAAACACAATAATAAAACCAAAAGACGCAAATATTTACAAACACAGGCTCAAATCCAATCTAATCTTTTTACGGCTTTTCTTAGGTGACCAATTTATGCGACTCATGGAGGGATTAATTATAGGGATGAAATATTGTAGTTGGTCAATCAATTATTCAGCAGTAGCAGTAGAGATTATGATTTGTCGTGCCGAAGATGTTAGAAATTCCTGTTCCACAACATGATCAAGAAAAGACAACAGGTTATCATAAAAACCATTAACATTTAAGAAACCTATGGGTTTATGGTGAATGTGTAGTTGGGCCCAAGAGGAAATATGAAAGATCTCTTCCAATGTGTCCAGACCACCTGATAAGGCAATGAAGGCATCAGCATGGTTAAACATTGCATTCAGTCGATCAGACATTATAAGGACCTATATTTCCTCTCTAATTATTTTTCCAATGATGTCCCCTTGTGCTAAAGCTTTGGGGACAACCCCCAAAACTTGACTACCTCCTAAAAATGCAGTTTTTGACACTCCCCCCATTAACCCAAGGCTACCTCCTTCATACACTAAATGAATCTTTCGCTCAGCTAGTACCTGACTAAGATGATTTGCTGATTCTAAAAACGTTTTTTCTTTCCCAAGACTAGATCCACCGAAAACACAAATATTATTTATGTGATGACTTGAGGAACCTGTCATTCCTACACACTTCTATATTTGATGAATGTATAGGTTGAGTAGAAATGAAGGGAAGGAAGAGAAGAATTTATAGATGAGAAATTGAAAATGCAATCATACCACCTATATGTAGGTCAGCCGTAGTCTCACTCTCTCTCTCTCTCTCTCTCTCTCTTTATTTATTTATTTATTTTGAAAAAGCATGTGTATGTATAGGTAGTTGTGATTGTGGCTCACATCTTTCCTTAGGTTTACGTCCAAGAACGGTTTAAACGCCCTCTATGGGTCGGGGATAGGTTTCCCATCCAGTTTTCTTAAAAACTGGCAAACAGGTTCTTTTTTAGTCAGATTTCCAAGACTAAGTCGAGCATGTTCTTTATGGAATTATGGCCATAAATCATGAATTGCACGATGCACATCTCCAATAGGGTGCATCTCAAGAGTCAATAGAAGATTATCTAAAGACCCCTTACTCAGGCCATCCTTAATGAATTGTATTTTATCTTCACGGATTACAAATACCATTCCTAAAGAACGACATGTGGCATTACAAGTCCATCTAGCACATCTGTGACAGACTTTCAATCGTTTTGCATGACGTTTCTTTGCAAAAGTGCTTTTACCTGTTCCAGGCATGTATGAAATGAAGGAATTGAAGGACTCACCTGATAATCGGATATTTTCTTCAATTAGCCAACGAATATCTTTAGAAATTCCATGGTTCATTAACAACCTCAATCTTTCATACCTAGCACAATAAATTTTTGTAATCGCATTCTGAGGCAGAACGAGAAAATACTTTTTCAATTTTTCAAGAGTGGTGTCCATTTTCAATTGAGAATTGGGGGAGAGATTCAAAGAAAGGAGAAAGAGCAAAGAATTGCACAAATATATACACAGATATCAATTATCATGGGAAACTAAACGAACCGCCTTAAGAGTCATAGAGTATCGTTATCCACCATTTGACCGGGGGGAGATACTAGCAAAACAAAAGTCACACCAAAACAATGTGAGAAAAAGAATCAATGTTTATATATAGGATCACCCAATTCAATAGACTCATTTTCAACTAAAAAATTATCAAAATAAACTTTCAAATGATGGCCATTTACCTTGAAAACATTACCATTCTTTGGATTTTCGATATCACAGACCCCATATGGATATACATGTTTCGCAATAAAAGGACCGCTCCATCTTGATCTTAGTTTTCCAGGAAATAAATGGAATCGAGAATTATAAAGCAAGACTTTTTGACCAACATTGAATGTTTTTCTAAGTATTTTCTTGTTATGAAACTCTTTGATTCTTGCTTTATGAATTCTTGAATTGTCATATGTATCATTTCTTATTTCCTCAAGCTCATTTATTTGCAATTTTCTCAGCTAACTAGCATCATCAATGTTTGAATTGAAAGCTTTAATAGCCCAATAAGCCTTATGTTCAATTTCCACAAGCAAGTGACAAGGTTTTCTATATACTAGTCTATAAGGTGACATACCTAGTGATGTTTTATGCGTAGTTCGATAAGCCCAAAGTGCATTATTAAGTCTTAAAGACCAGTCTTTCCGATTAGGTTTCACCGTTTTCTCCAAGATCTGTTTGATCTCCCTATTAGCAAGTTCTACCTGTCCACTCGTTTAAGGGTAATAAGGGGTGGCAACTTTGTGTGTGATTCCATATTTCTTCATTAAAGACTCAAATGGCTTGTTGCAGAAATGTGTTCCACCATCACTTATCATGGCTCGAGGGATTCCAAATCAACTTAAAATGTTTTCTTTCAAAAACTTTATCACTGTTTTGTGATCATTGTTTTGACTTGGAATTGCCTCTATCCATTTTGAAACATAATCTACTACGACCAATATGTACAAGAAACCAAATGATGGAGGAAATGGACCCATGAAATCTATACCCCAACAGTCAAAGATCTCAATGATAAGAATATGATTTAAAGGCATCATGTGATGTTTCGAAATAGATCCCAACTTTTGACAATTTTCACAAGTCTTACATAATGCATGTGACTCTTTAAACATGGTGGGCTAGTAAAATCCACTTTGTAAGATTTTTACAATTGTCTTTCTTGATGAGAAATGACCCCCACATGCCTCAGAATGACAAAATTTAATGACACTACTTACCTCATTGTCAGGAATGCATCTTCAAAATATTTGATCAGGACAATATTTGAATAAATAAGGGTCATCCCAATAAAAGTTCTTCACTTCGTTCAAGAACTTTCTTTTGTCTTGGGTACTCCAATGAGCTGGAATTGTCCTGAAACAAGAAAATTAACAATATTAGCAAACTAAGATGACACGACCAAAAGCTTGATGTCTTTTCCCAAGTTCAGGAGTGTCGAAGTAATAAATAACCCGGCAAGACCGGGGTCGAACCACAGAGAGGTTAATTGTATAAATTATAAATAACAACACAACAACAACAACAACAACAATAACAATAACAATAATAATAACAACAATAGTAGTAGTAGTAGTAATATTAATAGTAATAATAATAATACTCAGTACGTGGCGTTGTTATACCTGAGAATGATCTAAAAGATCGGGTCACAGGTTTCCAGCCTATATACTGAGTTTATAAAAAGATCAAAGATATATATTATATAATATAAACAGATGTAAATAATAGTAGTAGTAGTAGTAGTAGTAGTAGTAGTAATAATAATAATAATAATAATAATAATAATAATAATAATAATAAAGAAGAGGAGGAAGAAATTAATGAGAACTTTGAGTTGGAAGATTAATGTAAGGATTAAACAATGATAAAAATAAATGTCAAGGTTAGAGGATCCACTAATGGTACTTCAAACAAGTATAGTATAAACTCTTATTACTCAATTGGAAACCACACATAAAGGAGGTTCCAATCAGATTATAAATTGTTAACATGATTACATTAGTTATCTTATTCGAATAAAGCTAATACTTGTAAATGTTGGCAGGCATTCATGATTATAACTTATGTTAACAACAAATCAAGTTCCTTTCATAGCTTAGGTGTCGGTTATACCATACAGTATGGGCTATGAAAGTGCCAAGTATTTGTTGTGCCAAGTATTTGTTGTACCAAGTGTTATACAACATAAATCTAGATTAACCATTTAACAAGCAAAGTATTAAAAGTGAACAAGATAACAAATATAAAACATGTTAGTATCCAACGTTAAGGTCCATGTTAAGTTTATATTATACTTATTCTTACACCATTAGTGTACCCTTTTCACCTTGACATAATTAACTTAGCTGAACATAATGAAAGAAAGAAACATAAATGAACAAGATAAGAACATAAATGAGAAAGAGGTTAACTAAGTAAAGGAAAGGAAATGAAGTGCATAAACTTGATATTAATGAAAGCAAGACATAAGCAATACAAAGAGAGAAAGCAAGAGCATGATCTTGATCTGGAAACCAAGATGCCTCAATACATGGTAAATGCCTCCTTTTATAGGCCAAAATTTGGAACTATTGATTTGTTGACTAATTGATGAGTGGGTGGCCACATCTTGACTTTGGTGACAATCCTTATCTTCTTGTCTGAACAAGACATCATTGCTAACATCATAATTTGCCCAGAATCCTCAAGAATATTCTAGGAAATTGTCTCAGCTTTCCAACAAAAAAAAGATGAGGTCATTTGGACTTCTAGAACTCAAGATATGGGCTGAACACTAAATAGTGTCTGGGCTGCAAGACAGCTTCGGACTTCTTCGTTGTTCCTATAATTTGGACTTGAAAACGGCCTTCTTAGATCTTGGTGTCCAAATGAAAGTTGTAGGCCTATGTTTAACCTTTCCATCCATATAAAATGGACCTAAATCCGAGATCTAGAGCTCCAGATATGATCCAATTACCGAGCAATGTTCCGGTTTGGACTGCACCTATATCTCTTTTCTACGTTTGGCCATCTCTTTGTCCTTTAACTTTCAATGCTTAAACTCATCAATCAATCCTTTTATTTATGTGATAGTCCTGCGTTTAAAATGAGCATTTACCATAAATTAAGGTATCTTATAATATCAAACTTGTTATTATAAAACATGTTTTAGTTAAGGAGTTATTGATACTTCAAGTGCAAAATGATGATATAAAACCTTGATAAACATGCACTTTTAAGTACTAATCATAAGGCATTGTAGAGACATAAAATAAAGATTCATCAGGAAAGTAGTCATCAATTGGTGTGATGTCAGATCTCGAATCGGTTGTCAATCTTGACAAATGATCTGCGACAACATTTTCGGTGCCTTTCTTATCTTTGATTGTGATATCAAATTCTTGAAGTAACAAAATCCACCACACCAATCTAGCCTTAGAATCTTTCTTAGAGAGAAGATATTTCAATGTTGCATGATCACTAAAAACAATAACAGGTGAGCCAACAAGATAAGACCTGATCTTGTCACATGCAAATACTACTGCAAGTAATTCTTTTTCAGTGGTAGTGTAATTCATTTAAGCACTATTTAAAGTTTTACTTGCATAGTAAATCACATAAGGTTTCTTATCTTTTCTTTGTCCCAAGACAGCACCTACGACATAATCACTAGCATCAGATATTATTTCAAAAGGTAGTGACCAATTAGGAGGTTGAATGATAAACATTGTTCAGTCCATTCATAAACATTTTTCTTTGTTAGAAGGTTACATAATGGTTTAGATATTACACTAAAATCTTTAATTGAACCTTCCGTAAAAACCAGCATGTCCTAAGAATGATTTAACATCTTTAACAGATTGTGGTGTTGGTAAGTTAGCAATTAACTCGATTTTAGATTTGTCAACCTCAATTCCTTTCGATGAAACAATGTGATCAAGTACAATGCCGTTTGTTACCATAAAGTGACATTTTTCCCAATTCAGTACAAGATTCTTCTCTTCACACCTGTTCACAACCTTTTCCAAGTTAGTTAAACAATCATCAAATGAATCACCAAAAACAGAAAAATCATCCATAAAAATCTCAAGAAAACGTTCAACCATATCACTAAATATGTTAAGCATGCATCTTTAAAACGTGGTTGGTGCATTACATAATCCAAAAGGCATTTTTTTATATGCAAAAGTACCAAATGGACATGTGAAAGTAGTCTTCTCTTCATCTTCCAAAGCAATTTTAATTTGATTGTAACCTGAATAGCCATCTAGGAAACAATAAAATTCATGACCTGCAACTCTTTCTAGGATTTGATCCATGAAAGGTAAAGGGAAATGATCTTTTCTAGTCATTGAATTAAGTTTCCTATAGTCAATGCACATGAGCCAACCAGTAATAGTCCTAGTTGGAATTAACTTATTTTTCTCATTTGTTATCACAGTGACTCCAGACTTTTTGGGTACAACTTGGGTAGGACTTACCCATTTACTGTCAGAAATAGGATAAATGATTCCATTATCTAGAAGCTTAATGAATTTATTTTTCACTACTTCTTTCATATTAGGATTAAGTCTTCGTTGCATTTCTCTAGATGGTTTAGCATTTTCCTCCAAATAAATCCTGTGTGTGCAAATCAAAGGACTAATTCCTTTTATGTCAGTTATGGTCCATCCTAATGCATTTTTGTGTATTTTCAGAGTTTGTAATAACTTACCTTCTTGATGTGCATTAAGTTTGGAAGAGATTATTACCGGAAAAGTTTCATTTTCTCCCAAAAATGAGTATTTGAGATTGAATGGTAACGGCTTCAAATCAGGTTTTGGTGGTTGAATGCTTGAAGGTATAGACTTAATTGATCGTGGTGGCAATTCTTCAATTTGTGGTCTCCAATTACATGCATTTGCTTCTTCCTGAAAATAGATCATTTGCAACTCGTCAGGTTCATCAATCTCAATTTCACTGGAAGTGGTTTGAAATTGATCATGAACTAATTTTTCAATAAAGTCCACTTCCTGTAAATCATTATCATCTGCAGGTTGCTTGTAAATGTTGAAAATATTCATCTCCAATGTCATGTTTCCAAATGATAACTTCATCAGTCCATTCCTACAATTAACCAATTCATTAGAAGTGGCAAGAAATGGACGTCCTAAAATGACAGGAATTGAATTACATGCTTCAACAGGTTGTGTATCCAAGACAATAAAATCTACAGGGTAAATGAATTTATCAACTTGTACTAACACATCCTCAACTATTCCTCTAGGCACTTTTACAGATCTATCAGTAAGTAAAAGAGTTACAAAAGTTGGTTTTAACTCACCTAGATTGAGACTTTAAAAAACTGAATATGAAAGTAAATTCACACTAGCTCCAAGATCAAGTAAAGCTCTTTCAATTTTATGCTCTCCAATAAAGCAAGAAATTGTAAGACAACCAGAGTCTTTATATTTCTAAGCATTATTGTTCTGAAGAATATCACTTACTTGTTCGGCTACAAATGCTTTCTTTTTCACATTCAGTTTTCTCTTCACAGTGCATAGATCTTTTAAAAATTTAGCATAGGAAGGTACTTGTTTAATAGCATCCAACAAAGGTATATTGATCGTTACCTGTTTGAAAGTTTCAAGGATTTCAGAATTGTGATTGACTTTTCTTTGTTTGGACATGGTATGAGGAAATGGAAGTGCTGGCAGTGAATCAGTCTTTTCTTTACAATGTTCAGATTCAACCCCTTCCTTACCTTCATAGATTGACTCATCATCTTTCTCATAAGGTTCAAAAGTGGATTTTTCAATAACCTTACCACTGCGAAGAGTGATGACTGATTTGACTTGATCTATATGTTGGCTTCCGGAACTACTTGCATTTGCATTATATTGCCCCTTTGGATTTTGCTGTGGTTGAGATGGAAACTTACCTTTCTCTTGAAAACTGAGAGCAGATGTGAATTTTGCAAGAGCATCTTTAAAATTTGTCATACTTTGAGCAAGTTGAGTGTTGATTGTTTCTTGCTTTTTAATGAATGCATGCAATGTTTCCTCAAGATTTCTTCTAGGAGGTGGAGCATAAGGAGGTGCATATCCATAAGAATTTTGAAAATTATGGTGTGCTTGAAACAGTGGCTGTGAAGTTTGTGCATTATTGTTATCACTCTTCCAACTGAAATTTGGGTGATTTCTCCAACCAGGGTTGTATGTTTATGAGTATGGGTTATAATTGGGCCTTTAGAAACTGTTTAAAGTATGGGCTTGTTCATAAAGGCATTCCTTGAAAGAAGGCAAAGTTGGACAGTCATTGGTTGCATGTTCATTTGTTTCACAGATTTGACACACAATGTCTTGAATAGATTTTAATTGACCACTCTTTTTCAATTCTAGTGCCTCGACTTTTCTAGCTAAAGATACAAACTTGGATTGGAGGATACCCTACAAAGTCTACCATTTAATGTACGTGACTAAACACTCATGCACGTGTAGAAAGAGAATAAAAGGAAGAAGAAAAGAAAAGAAAAAGAAACAAAATTAGATACAAGAAAAGTGAAAAGAGAAAACAAAATAAATACTATAATTTGTACAGCGATTTACCTCCCCAGCAACGGCGCCAAAAACTTGAGATGACCAAAAGCTTGATGTCTTCTCCTAAGTGCAGAAGTGTCGAAGTAATAAATAACCCGGCAAGACCGGGATCGAACCATAGAGAGGTTAATTGTATAAATTATAAATAACAATACAACAACAACAACAACAACAACAACAACAACAATAGTAATAATAATAATATTATTAATAGTAATAATAATGATAATAATATTCAGTATGTGGCGTTGTTATACCTGAGAATGATCTAAAAGATCGAGTCACAGGTTTCCAGCCTGTATACTGAGTTTATGAAAAGATCAAAGAGATATATTATATAATATAAACAAATTTCTTATGCGAATGAACAAGGCAAGACCAACAATGTCAGGATCCTTGATCAAACACAGAGCATACTTAACGTACATAAAATATAACAAGAATGTAAATAATAATATAGCAGCAGCAGCAGCAGCAGTACTAATAATAATAATAAAAAATTAATGAGAACTTTGAGATGGAAGATTACTGTAAGGATTAAACAATGATAAAAACAAATGTCAAGGTTAGAGGATCCACTAATGGTATTTCAAACAAGTATAGTATAAATTCTTATTACTTAATTTGGAAACCACACACGAAGGAGGTTCCAATCGGATGATTTGTCATTAATAGCTCATTGTAAATTGTTAACATGATCATATTAATTATCTTATTTACGTAACACCAAACTTTTAAATATTGTCAAGAATTCATGATGCTAACTTATGTTAACAACAAATCAAGTTTCTTTCATAGCACAGGTGTAGGTAATACCATACAGTTGGGCTATGAGAGTGCCAGGCATTTGTTGTGCCAAGCATTTGTTGTGCCAAGTGTTATACAACACAAATCTAGATTAACCATTTAACAAGCAAGATATTAAAAATTAGTAAGATAAAAAGATAAGACATGTTAATATTAAACATTAAGGTCCATGTTGAGTTTACACTATACTTATTCTTACACCATTAGTGTAACCTTTTCACCTTGACATAATAAACTTAGCTAAACATAATAAAGAAGAGAAACATAAATAAACAAAACAAGAACATAAATAAGAAGCAAGTTAACTAAGGAAAAGAAAGGAAATGAAAAGCATAAACAAGATATTAATGAAAGAAAAACTTAAGAATTACAAAAGAAAATATAAAGAGAGAAATAAAGAGCATGATCTTGATCTGAACAACCAAGCCCCTAAATACATGGCAAATGCCTCCTTTTATAGGTCAAAATTCAGAATTATTGATTTGATGACTAATTATTGAGTGGGTGGCCAACTCTTGACTTGGTGAAAATCCTTATCTTCTTGTCTGAATAAAACGTAAATGCTAGCATCAAAACTGGGACAACTTGAAACATGAAAGTTGTAGTAAATTGTCTTAGCTTTCCAGGAAAAAAAATAGAGGTCATTTGGACTTCCAGAACTCCAGATATGGGCCAAACACTGAACAATATTCAGGTTGCAGAACAAATTCGGACTTCTCCATTGCTGCTATAATTTGGACTTGAAAAAGGCCTTCTTAGATCTTGGTGTCCACATGAAAGTTGTAGGCCTATGTCTTACTAAATTTGTGTAAAAATTTGAGATCATTTTGACATCTAGAACTCGAGATATGACCCAATTACCGAACAGTGTTCCAGTTTAGACTGCACCAACATCTCTTTTCTAAGTTTGACTCTTTCTTTGTCCTTTCAATTTCCATACGTGAACTCATCAATCAATCCTTTGATTTATATGATAGGCCCGTATTTAAGATGAACATTTACCATATATTAAGGTATTTTATAGTATAAGACTTGTTATTATAAAACATGTTTTAGTTATGGAGTTTTTGATACTTCAAGTGCAAAATGATGATATAAAACCTTGATAAATATGCACTTTTAAGTACTAATCACATAGCTATGATATAAATTAACTAAGTATAATAAGAAAAATGATAAGCATAATCAAGAGTTAATGATAATATAGAATGAAATAAAACTTGAATATTAAAAAAATACAAAGAAAGTAAGTAAGAGCATGGATCTTGATATAAAAACTAGGATGTTTAAATGAATATGAAATGCCCCTTTTATAGGCTAAAACTTAAAATTATTGATGGTGGCTAATCAAATTTTTGTTTTAACCAATTTTGTGGCTAATTATTGATTTGGTGCTTGGATAAAATATCATTGATAAGATCATAATATGAACAAATGGTATTCATGAAAGTTATAGGTATTTGTCTTAAATTTTCACAAAAAAAAAAATATGAATGGGCTTATTTGAAATTTAATAACTCCATATATGGGTTGAACACCAAACAATGTCTAGGTTGTAGGACAAATTCAGACTTTTTTTTTGTTGTTAAGATTTACACTGAAAAACAGTAGAATTAAGTCTTTGGCTTTTCATGAATATTTTAGGCCTACGTCTTAGCTTTTTATTAAGATAAACCGTTCCTAAATTTGATGTTGATAGCTCGAGTTATAACCTAAAAATCAAATGATGTTCTCATTTGAATAAAACCAGCCCAATTAGGATTTCTTCTCTAAGTCTAGCCCTCTTTTTGTCTCTTTATATAAACTCTAATTTTAATAATCAAATGTATCAATTAGTCATCTGAATTATGAGATATGTCTATTTTACAAACCTGCATTAAAAACCAAGCATTCATCATAAATTAAATATATCTTATATTATCATACTTATTATTACAAAATGTGCTTAAATTAAAGAATTTAAAAATACTTTAAGTGCAATATGATGATATAAAACTTTAAAAATGCATTTTTAAATACTTATGTTAATTTATTTTTATTATAAGATATGTTATTTGAAATACCTATGTAAATCATGGATAATACATTGTAATTTATGAAAAACGAGAATGTTGAGCATTACTATATTCAAATTATAAGGTTTTCAAAGTATTTTACCTTAAACCAAGTCAAGCTTTGACTTGATCTATTCAATTTGTTGGATTTGCTTGAATATATTGTATACCTGATTTTTAGCATCAACCTTGACTAGTTAGGTGATAGGTCACCATATATCTAACTGGACTAATTCAAATTCTTAATAACATATTAAATTAAAATAAACCTAAAAGATGTGGGGAAAATATTGTTCATCACCTCACAAAACACGTAAATTACAACAATTGTTTTTTTTCTTCTTTCTATCTTTTAAGGTTTTTTATCATTCCATATTGTGTTGACCAAGATTTGGGATTAATAATTCACTTTGTTTTGCTTTGCATGGGTTACCATGATACAAAAAAAACAGTCCAAATAATTGGATTAGTGCTTGGTTTTGTAAAAAAAAACAAGAAGGTTTTATTGCTTATAAAAAATTGAAAATAAGGAACCAAAATTGATAGTGAGGCAAAACATGTACACTTTTTTTTCTATGTTGCTCATGAAAATATTTTTCCCCTTTTTTGGTCATTAAATCTTTTTTACTTTGGTCGTAAAATTTTGTTTTCAATTTCATCATCCCACATTGCCCTGAGTGGAAATTAGGTTTAATAATTTACTTTTCCTTACTTTTTATAAGGTTATTGTAGTGTTAAAAAAATTCCAATATTAGATCGATGCTTGATTTTGCAAAAAAAAAAAAAAAATTGATTTTATTACTTGTGAAAAATTGAAAATAAAGGGACCGGATTTCATAACGAGGCAAACATGCAAGATGTTGTTCTACATTGTTCATGAGGCACCTTTTAAAAAACAATTACCTACAGAATTATGTTTTTTTTTTAGTCCTTTTATTTTGACACTTTTATATTTTGACCCAAAACTTTATTTTATTCATGTTTCAATTGTTGAGTTTGAGAGAAGAGAGGAAAAGAAAGAGTCGTTTGAAGGAGAGAGAAAGTGATCAATTAGCTAGATTCCATGAACAAAAAAAGCCAAGCTTGGAGTCATGTGATCCTATTGATGAGACGAGTGTTCTTAATGTGTTTTTGAGATTCTATGCTACCAAAAAAAAATAGATTGGGGTTGAGAAAGATTTTTTTGGTTTAATTTTGTGTTTTAACTAATCCAGAGGTGTTTGGATTGAAAAATTAATTTATTAAAGTTTCCAGTGTGTTTATTAGATTTTTAGGTGAAAATAGATTGAAAAATATCTTATTAGGTCTAAAAACTATAAATCTAATTTTTTAGCCACCTCTTCAATGGCCATGATTTGGGCAAGAAAACAACACATCATCTACTTTATTAAAAAAAAATCATTCATCCCTGCGTAAAAAAGAAGAAGAAGAAGGCTAGGCACACATGCCTTCTTTTTATGTGAGTTAAATGTGTGAGCATCTCTTTAACCAATACACCTAACTCTTTTTTATGTTTTTTTCTCAGTTTTTTTTTTAATTTTTATTGAAATGAATTGTAAAAAATTCTTGACATTATATTTAAATGATTATTCAATTTTGCCATGGTTTTTATAAGAATGCTAATAATTTTCTTTTCCAATTATTATGTACCTAATATGCAAAAACAAGAAATAAAAAAATTGCTCATGAATATTCAATAAAAATAAAATTTATGTTTTAATTTTTTTTATGGATGTTTTACATAATTTTAGCACATTTGTTGTTTTTTTTTGCCATCAATCAAATACAAAGTATTTGAAAATTTAATATTGTTTTTTGATGTAACCATATTATTCGATAGTTTTACCTATATTTACCTAGTATTTTGCCTATGTTTTATATATAAAATGCCTTGATATTCTTTGTTTTATAATTTGAAGGAACTTTTGGATATAAGATTAAAAAAGAAGTGAATTGGAGATAATTGACAGATTTTACCTCCAATCGATGTTTTGTGCAGAGCTTGAACACTAGAGGTCGAAATGAAGTGATTCCAGTGGCATTAGAAAGCTAACATCCACACCGTTGTAACATATATGGTAAGAAAAATAAAAAGTGAAAGAGCATGGAAATCATATCCTTCAAAGACAAATCTCGCATCCTGCCAGTGTTGCTCTTTGGTCAATCCAACTTGAATATCTTGAGCAAGAAAAGTCCATTTGATGGAACTGTTTTAGATTCTTGGTCATATGATAGAGATATGAGTTTTTTAAGATGACACATGAGTTTTGCCAATAGACAGATTTTGTGAAGAAACAAGTCCAAAGTACTTCTCGAAGCAACTAGGCCGACATCCAAGTCTTTATTTTGGTAATTTAACTCCTATAAGTTAAAAGTCAAAACTTGAAGATTTTATACAAGGTTATTTCTTCTTTTTTAGAAAAATAGATATTGAAATACTTAAATATAAATTGTTATTTAGGAAAGGACTATTTTGTAGAAAAGGGATTAGGGTTTTTTATTAAATAAAAAAAAAAGAGAGAGAGAGAAAGGGAAAAGGGGTGGCTGGAAAAGAGAAGAAAAACAAACATTTTCCTCCAAAAACAGAAATCATACATTCTTTTTTTTTTTAATTAGTTGTTCAATAGACATGCATGGCTAATCTCTTTTTCTTGGTTGTAAGGACACAGAAACCTTCGAATTTCAAGAACTGTGAAATTTATTTATTTATTTATTCAGTTTATATGATGAATATGCTTATTTTTCTATATTTATTTTCTATGATTGTTTATTTTAATTGCTAGAGCGGACTTTAAGTTATTATTGTAAACAATTTATTGCTAAGTTTGCTATCAAAACCGGAGTTATGGTATATGAACTTGTGAAGCAACTGAGTTTAATAATCATAGCGTATTTATGTTATTAATCTTAGAGAAAACATTTGATCAAATCAAACATGGACTGCGAACAATTATGTTTTCTTGATTAATCAACTTATCTAGTCCTTAAGGCTGCCATTGAATTAATTTACTAGTGTGGACACTGTGGTTGTTTGATGATTACGGTTAGTTATATGGCAGATCTGTTAACTAACCAATATTAAAAAGAGACAAATATTTAGAATATAAATCGATGTATCATTTCAATGATCGGTTTTGATTTCCGTAGGTTGACATTTATTTGAAACCAATGTTTGTTCTCTTGATAGTTTTCTGATTTATTTAATTTAGCTTGATTATTTTATTCTTCTGTAGCTTAGATAACCTCAAAATCTGCCCCAATTGCATTCAGTACAGCATAAAAAATCTAAATTAAACCTTTATTGTGGGATAAACCCATTGCTTGCTCTATATTATCTTATTTATTTTAGCTAAGGTAATTAATTTGTGTGACCGCGACATCACAACAAATGTTTTCTTGATTTTTTTTTGAAAAACTTGTTTTCAAGATCACAGTAGGTTTTTTTTTTAAATAATGTTTACAATAAAAAAATGCTTTCATTAAAACAATAAGGAGAAGCATTAATAAGGAAATGAAGTTTATATTAAAGAAATATATTTATCCTTGATAATTTTATGCATTACCTTACCTTAAAATATCTCTTTATATAATTTTTTAATTACATAAAATATGAATTCCAAAAAGTGATGTAATTAAACATGGCTAGGGAATGACTTAGGTTTTAACCCATCCAATCTATGACCTAGGTCATGGGTTGGACAAGGTGGAAAATTTGATATGGGTCTATCCAAAAGGTTTTCGTTCCACTATTTTTTATATAAAAAAATTAAATTGATGTCATTTTTTTTAAAAGGGCAAACCGAGTTTTGGCTAGGTTAACTGAGTCAAAGAGCACCCGCCGGGTCACTAGGCCATACTGGGTCAACTCCCACATGATTTACTTTGAAATTTAGCTCAATCTAAAGGCCAGGTTGACAAATTACTATACTAACTTAACAAGTCAAGTTGAATTTAATAACATTATTAAAAAGTTTGAGCTAATTTTGGCCAGGTCGACAACGCACACAAACAATTGACTAGTTTAAACTAATTTTATGAATGTTAACTCAATGATACATTAAGTTTGATTCACTAGAGTATCTTATTGCATATCATATAATGTAAAAAATTTGAACTAAACCTTCCTTGTGGGATCTACCCTTTGTTTGCTCTATACTATCTTGTTTATTTAAGCTAGGGTAATTAATTTGTGTGAATGCGACATCGCAACAAATTTTGGTGATTTTTCTAATGAAGTAAATTTAGTTGATTCTTATGCTGTGATTATTATTTGCTTTGTGATTGTTATTACTTTGTTGAAAAAAAAACAATGTTGCTTTGTGGGTGGTATTATACAAGCACTATTCAAAAAAATTTGGTGGAATTAGGCCTTGGCTTTTGTTTCCTGAAGGAAAATGATGTTCTAAACAAGACTAATGGCTTTTGGCCTCTAGTCGCACCTTCTCGAGGCCAAATTCCACTGTTTTCTAGTGTTTTTAGGCAGTTTTTGTGTTCTAGTGTAGGATTTTCATTCAATTTTCACTACTGTAAATCTCTTGTATGGTTGATTTCTGTTGAGTTTTCTTAACGATTTATGCTTGTAACCCGTTCTACTAACCAAAGACAAGTGCATGTAGATCTCGAAATAGAAAACACTTTACTCAGGTTATGAAAGGAAGCTCACATCAATACCATGGCTATTGCATGACAATAGACAAAACACCCGAGGCACACTTTGAGTATTGGGAAAGATTTGAGCAATTATGTATTCAATGCCCTCATTATCAAATACCCGATCAACTGCTCATTCAATATTTCTATAAAGGACTGATGCCTACTGACCGCAGTATCATTGATGCGGCAAGTAGAGGGGCATTGGTAGATAAAACACCCGAGGTTACATGCCAATTAATATCAAATATTACAGCCAACTTGAAATAATTTGGCACGCGTGGAGACTTCTTAAGCAAACAAGTAAATGAGGTAAGTATTGCTAACCTTGAGAATAAAGTTAATGATCTTACTTCTCTTGTGCATCCTTTGGCTTGTGGAAATGTACAATAGGTGAGTTTGTAGCATATGCTCGTTACAAGGACATACTTTGGATATGTGCCTAATAATGCAAGAAGATTACATTGAACAAGCTAATGCAGTTGATGGAGCATTCAATAGATAACCCCAGCATAAGTATGATTCCTTTTCTAACATGTATAATCCTAGATGGAGAGATCATCCGAACTTACGCTATGGAAACCCGCTTAAATAAAGCAATTAAAGTTGACAGTTCCACCCCCGTAGATTTTAGTCCCAACAGAATTATCAAGCAGGAAAGCCCCCTGCATTTATAAATTCCAATGTTATGGGGTCATTGAGTGATGATCTTTGTGAAATGATGAAAAATTTAGCTTCTAGTATAGTGACCTTACAAAAAAATGTCATATCTTTTCAACAGGAAATAAGGTCAAGTATTCACAACTTAGAAAAGCAAATGGGGCAAATAGCTTCAAGTGTAGGGAAATTATAAGCATAAATGAATGGAAAATTATCCTCCCAAGTATTGAATCCAAAAGAGAATGTTAGTGTGATCACGTTGCGAAGTAGGAAAGAACTTGAAAAGCAAATGTTGAAACAAATTGAGATGGAGGAAGAAGAGGAGATAGAAACCGAACAGAGTATAAAGAAGAAACAACCTACTCCTCCACAAACTAAAACAACAACCAATACTCCAAATGTAAGTCCTAACTCAATGAATTCTAGTTTTAAGAAAATTCCTCCATTTCATTTTAGTTCTTCTAGGTCTGAGAAAGAGGACAAAGAAAAAGAGATTTTAAAGGTTTTCAAGAAAGTGGAACTTAACATTCCTTTGATTGATGCTATTAAGCAAATTTTCAAGTATGCTAAATTCTTGAAAGAGTTGTGTACTACCACGAGAGTTTACAAGCTAAAAGGCTATAAAATGGTAAGTATGGGTGAAGTGAAGTTGTATCTTATGTTGTTCAAAAAAATCTGCATTTGAAGCAAAAAGATCCAAGTGCATTTACTATCCCATGTGTTATTGGTAATGCTAGTTTTAAAAGGTCCTTATACGATTTAAGTGCATCCATTAGTGTTATGCCTAAACATGTTTATGATTTTCTTAGTCTTGAGCCTTTGATTAAAACTAGTATTATAATACAACTTGCGAATCGTAGTTTTATTTATCAACTTGGTGTGATAGAAGATGTCCTAGTCAAGATTGATAGTTTGGTTATTCCATGTGACTGTTATATTCTTGATATAGAACATGAGTCTTGTGATTCCTTAAACAACAACACTCCTATACTATTTGGAAGACCATTCTTGAAAACTACCAATATGAAAATTGATTGTGGACATGATACTTTGTCCATGGAAGTAGGAGATGAAAAAATTAAATTGAATTTTCATGATGCAATGAAATATCTTTACAACACTGTTTATTCTATCACATGCTAATACCAAGTTGATAAGTATATACAATAAGTTTTTGATTTTGATTGCGATTTCACGGATTAAGTGTGGCTTTGAACTATGGTTATGATTTTACCGAGATAAAAGAGATGGAGAGGCACATATGCGTTCCCAAAAACATTCAAGAATCAGCCTTGGCTTTGTAAGATTTACAAACATCCCCCTGTGGTAATGTCTTTGTTGATTTAGTACTTTCACAATAGGGTTTTTTTTTTTTAATAATGTTTACAATAAAAAAAATACTTTTGTTAAAACAATAAAGAGAAGCGTTAATAAGGAATGGAGTTTATATTGAAGAAATATATTTATCCTTGATAATTTTATGCATTACCTTGCCTACAAATATATCTTTCTATAATTGTTTAATTACATAAAATATGAATTCCAAAAAGCGATGTAATTAAACATGGCCAGTGCATGACTTAGGTGTTAACCCATCAAACCTATGACCTACGTCATGGGTTGGACGAGCTGACAAATTTGATATGGGTCTATCTAAAAGGTTTTCATTCCATTATTTTTTATATAAAAAATTAAATTGATGTTATTTTTTAAAAAGGACAAATTGAGTTTTGGTTGGGTTAACTGAGTCACAAGAGCACATGCCAAGTCATTAGGCCATACTAGGTCAATTCTCACATGATTTACTTTGAAATTTAGTTCACTTTAAAGGCTAGGTTGACAAATTACTATGTTAACTTAAGAAGTCTAGCTGAATTTAATAACATTATTAAAAAGTTTGAACTAATTTTGGCTAAGTCGACAATGCACAAAAATAATTTACTAGTTTAAACTAATTTTATGAATGTTAACTCAATGATACATTGAGTTTGATTTACTAGAGTATTTTATTGCAAGTATTTTATTGCAAGTTGCAACTTTTTCTTGAATTTTGTTAATACATGGGCATGTAACTTGTAAATTTGAATTTTTAATTATTTTATTGAAATTCTAAGAATGACAATGGTACCTATTAAATGGATTTTATATATATATATATATATATATATATATATATATATGTGTGTGTGTGTGTGTGTTTAGTATTCTGGTAGCTCATGTAGTTATAGTTTTTAATAATAAAAATATTTTTAGTTGTGGTTTTAAGAAAATATATTTTAAAAAATATATCTTTAATTAAAATTATTGTAAGATAAATTTTAAATAAAAAATAAATAAAAAACAATAAAATAAATAAAAAACAAGTTTTTATAGATAAAAATCAAGTTATTTTAACTTATATAAAACCAAGGCTTAAAATATCTTAATACCAAAAAGTCTAATGTTGCTGCCGCTTGCCGCATATATACAACCACAAAATGGAAGTTTAAGGTATTCCAAGTATGATTTTGATCACGTGATAGTCACGTGAAACAATGTTCCAATATAATAGCACCACCCAAATTCAAAAATTGAAAATGCGTCTGATCCTGTTTGGATACAAGGCGTACGCATAAACCCGACACGTTTATCTTATTTTCGGCTTTTATATTTTTCAATTACATATTCATATTCCCGCCCATACCACCCTCTTGCTCATCTCGTCGTTTTTTTGACTCGTCACTAAAGCGGAACCCTCACTCACTCCAATCATAACCCAAGACAAATCTCCAAAAATACTCGCATCCAAACCCCCCTTAAAAATTCATCCGCTCTTTCTCCGATCTCTGATAAAAGCAGTGTCATTTAATCGAAATCGGAACCCTCGAAATCCAGTTCAGTCGCCATGAATCATTTCCATATCTATGAAGCTATTGGCCGTGGCAAATACTCGGTAATGTAAAACTTAAACCGGTAGCTTGTTTCGATTATTTTAAGAATGCGTGAATTTCTTCGAATCTCTGATTTTCGTTTTGAATTGTTTAGAGTGTGTATAAAGGTAGAAAGAAGAAGACGATTGAGTATTTCGCTGTTAAGAGTGTCGACAAGTCGCAGAAGAGGAAAGTTCTTCACGAAGTAAGGATAATAAAGAGCTGTTCTTGTTCCGTTCGCTTATTTAATTTCTGTTTTTGATCGAATTTGGAGTAATTGATCTTTGATCAAAGTTGAATTTAAGTTTGTGATTTTAAATTCGATGAAGTGCCTGTTTTAGTAACTAATTTAAGGCAGCTTAGTTGATTAAATTTGATGGAATACCTGTTTTAGTAATTAATTTAGTGCAATTTAGTTTATTAGATTTGAGAAATGTTTGTTTTAGTAACAAATTTAAAACAATTTAGCCTCTTAAATTTGATAAATGTCTGGTTTTGTAGCTGATTTAACACAATTTTTAGTGTCATTGCTGTATCTTAATTAAGTACTAAAGATGCTAGTGAGTTTTAGGTACCAGGTGCGTTTAAGGAAGTCAATGTCAAGTATGTTTGTAGTTTTGGGAACTAGACGGGAAAGAGCCAGCGGGTATATATTTTTAGTAAAAATTGTGGGAACGAGTGGCTTTGCTATTACCCATTGTTCAGAACACTCAATTTTGAGTTGAATGTGCTCGAAGTCATCTTTCCTTTTCTCTTTCTTTCTTTTTAATTTAATCTTTCTCACTTTTATTTTATGCATGGGAAATGAGGGGCTGTAAGCGATGCTTGATGCTAGTTCTTATAGATGTCATTAACTCATACCCTTTTATTGGTATTATTTGCAGGTTAGGATGCTTCACTCCTTGGATCATTCAAATGTTTTAAAATTTTACTCTTGGTAAGGCTTGTTAGCATGGGGTAATAGCTCTCAAGATTCTTATTTTAATCCAGTGTATTTATTTGTCACTTAGTAATACAGTTCATGCTTTTCTTTGTTTCATTAGCTTTTCCTTTCCGGTTTCTTCACACCTCCTGATGTATGTATTAGGTACGAAACACCATCTCACTTGTGGTTGGTTTTGGAATATTGTGTTGGTGGAGATCTCATGACCTTATTGCGACAGGTAGAGACTGTTTAATGCTTATTGTATGCCTTGCTTTTCTTTAATGAATTTCTCATGACCTTATTGCGACAGGTAGAGACTGTTTAATTTTTATTGTATGCCTTGCTTTTTTTTTAATGAATTTCTCATTCTTTTGCTGGAGACAAGGGGAACTGTGGAATTGATCATTCATGCTCAGGATTAAAAATAATATGAGTGATAATTTTATTGGTGAGTTGTTTTTAGAAATACAAGGCAGAAAAAAAGGCAGGCTTTGTTTGCGATTTTGACCTACTAAAGATTAGGCAATTGTTTAGTTTAACACAAAAGCATGATCATAATTACATAGCATGCATAAATATAAATCAAAGTAATGTACTTATATATGAAATTGAATTATAACAATTTCCTAGCATGCATACTAATACATACAAAACAAGTTAAAATTTAAACTAATATAAATTTTATAACACACTTGTTGAAGATTCTTGTTCAAAGATATGGTGTTATTTTCAAGGATTAAACTTTTTGTCTTTAAGACTTAAATGCTTGTCATTTGGTGTAAATGATTTCTTGCAAGTAGTTTCTTAGGATTTCAACAACTTAAGTTTTAAATGATGCCTTTCCTTTGAAAATCTATGAACCAAAAGATTGTGAAGATTCTTGTTCTAGATATGGTGTTCTTGTCACAGATTAAACTTTTGTCCTTAAGATTTAAATGCCTGGCACTTGGTACAAACAATTTCTTGCAAGTAGTCTTTCAGGATTTTAACAACTTAACTTTCAAATGATGTATTTTCTTCGAAAATCTATGAACCAAAGGATTGTGAACTCAAAATCTTTCTAAGAATTTTTTACAGACAGATGGGAAGAATAACAAGGAAAACAAGATCTCTATCTCTTGTATTCCTTACACAATAGCGCTAACTCTTTTCTCTCACAAAAGTTCCAACTCATTTCTCTAAAAGGTTATTAAAAGAACTCTTTCTTTCCTCTTCTTCACTCTTCACTTCACACACCAAAAACAACAATCATCTCCTCACAACTTGATCACCTATTCATAGGAACACAAAGTCTTCATTTACATCATTGTATATGTCATTTTGATTTACCAACTACAATCACATTTGTTAAATCCTAGCACACTCACATTTCACATAATTAACCTAAGACACTAATATTTTCACTCAAATTTAATGTGTACAAACTTAACACACTCACATTTAACAAAGAATACTCACATTGATACCATTGCATATGTCATTTTAAATTTATTTTTCATTTCACCAAACATGTACAATTAATTTGAATAATTTCTATTAGGTGAATGTGAGTCAAAAGTTCAATGAGATCAATTTCTCATTTATCCACAATTTGTTTTAATTATGAATATGATTCATGTTTATGTTAAAACAAGTTTCTTATAGGCTTTGCCATAGGTTGATGTATCATTTTATGTGTTTTCACAGTACAAGAATCTAGATAGTCTAGAAATGAGACGTCCATGAAGAGTTCTTTTTTTTCTTAAATAAGAGAAAAAGAACACTAGGCGTCAATATACTAGTGTTTATGCCTTCTGTTTTGTTTTGTTTTTAGGCAACAAACAACTTTGTATAGTCAATTAGATTGAATCCTGTTTTATCATCACCAATTTTCTACTGTTAGGAACGGAAATGTTGTGAAATTTGCACAGAACTTAGAATACATATCAGTAAATTTTCTTCTAATTTTGATTTCACACTCAATGTGACAAAAAAACTAAGACATTGGCCTCACAAAGCATTTGGGTATCTTATGCATTAAACCTATGGTGATAAATATGGAAGTTAGGTTGCACAATTGCCAATGATATTGGCTTGTAATTTTGCCGTAACATTCTGTATTCCCATCTTGTGAGTTTGTTCCTGTTTCATGTAGTTCAATCAAGAAAATGATTTCAAATTTTGTTATATGCAACGTCCTGTGAATGATAATTTCACCAAGATACTTTATAATTGACTTTCAGGATAGTCAGTTGCCTGAAGACTCAATTCATGATCTTGCCCGTGACTTAGTTAGAGCTTTGCAGTAAGAAATGCTGATTGGCAATTAATTTTGTTTCTATATGATGTCTGTAATAATTGTCTGCTTTCAATATTTTTTTTAACAATGATAACTTATGTCAGGTTCTTACACTCAAAAGGAATCATTTACTGTGATTTAAAACCATCAAATATCCTCTTAGATGAGAATGGACACACAAAGGTACATTTTGCATTTTTATTTTTATATGGTTGAGTAATTTTCTAGTTTTTGCTATGCACATGATTGGTATTCATGCTCATTTGTGGAATGCAGCTATGTGATTTTGGATTGGCAAGAAAGTTGAGCGATATATCCAAAACTCCTTCGTCCATGGTAGGTTGTTCTAACTGCTCAGCATTTAACACACTATTTGCAGAACATTTGACGTGGCATCATGACATGGAGCTTGTCCTTTTATTATCTGGTTATAATTTTTTATGACTCTTAACTTTGTTTTTATGTATTTACTTAGTTGCCACAAGCAAAACGCGGAACACCCTGTTATATGGCTCCTGAACTATTTGAGGAAGGGGGTGTCCATTCGTATGCATCTGACTTTTGGGCTTTAGGCTGTGTACTATATGAGTGTTATGCAGGGAGGCCTCCTTTTATGGGAAGAGAATTCACACAG
>CM031987.1:3334039-3366546 GCA_018804465.1 Populus tomentosa | reverse complement strand
AAAGTGTCTGATACGGACCTACTAAGGATGGCAAAACAACTTCATTCTCCCAGCTAGAATCTTCGCGATGCATTTGTATACTGTATTGCAGCAAGATATAGGACGAAAATTTGTCAACCTCGTAGGATTAGCAACTTTAGGGATAAGGGAAATGGATGTAGCATTCATTTCTTTAAGCATTCTACGAGTCTGAAAGAAGGAGCTAACAACTTTGATTACATCTTCCCCCACTATATGCCACATTCTTTTGAAGAAACCTGCATTGAAGCCATCCGAGCCAGGGGCTTTGTTGTTTTTCAAACTAAACATAGCATTCTTAATCTCCTCCCTTGTTACTTCTTGTGCTAGTTCATGCTGTTGAGTCGAAGATAGTTTGCAGTTAATTGCCGATTGCATCACTTCCTCATTCAAGACCCTAGGCATCTGATTCACTCCCAACACACGCTGGAAGTATGCAATTACTTCTGATTTGACTGCCTCGTGTCCTTCAACTACTTCCCCATCCTCCCTTGTAACGGAGAGAAGCTTATTTCTATTCTGTCTTCCATTTACTGATTTGTGGAAGTAGCTAGTATTCTGATCCCCCAAGCTAAGCCATTGTATCCTTGCCTTTTGTTTGAAAAAGCTCTCTTCCGCCCTGATGGTAGAAGCATAGTTACGAACAACATCTCTTTCTCGCATGCGTAAAGTTGGATTCTCAGGCGCTGTATGCAGCTCTTGTTGAGCCTTATCCATTTGATCTTTTGCATCTTTGACTCTATCTGATATATTAGAGAAGTGAGTCTTATTGAAATGTTTAAGTTCCTGCTTTAGCTTCCTTAGTTTGCAACACAACTGATACATTGGACAACCCCCCGAATGCTGATCCCATACTTTCTTCACCAAGGGCATGAACTCGTCATGATCCATCCACATATCAAAGAATCTGAATGGTTTCTTTATGTTCTGAACATTGCCAGTAACCTTTACCACCATGGGAGAATGATCTGAAATACCAGCAGGCAAGAATCTCGCTTCCGACAATGGGAAGTGCAGATTCCACTTCTCATTCACAAGCACTCTATCTAGCTTCTGTATAATCAGATTCTCAATACATTGGTTCGTCCATGTATAATGCATACCAGAATACCGAAGATCATCCACTTTCGCATCTCGAATACATGTTTCCAACCTGTCCATCTGACCATCCCACGTAGTAGACCCTCCTGACCTTTCTGACGAGTTGCGGATAGCATTAAAGTCACCAATAAGAATCCATGGGGTTGACTCTCATGCATCACTACGACTCACTATATCAGGCCATAATGTCTCATGTAAGGATGCATTATTGTCTCCATAAATGATTGAAGTATTAAAACAGATATTGGTAGCTAATATAGTGACAGAAACATGGATAGCCTGGTCTGACATACCGCAGACATCCACCTTCACCACATCAGCATTCCAACAAACCCAAATACGACCACGGGAAGAGAAATCATAATTGTACAAGAAGGACCAATTACGTAGAAGAAGCTTAGAAATATTATCTTTATTCTTTTCTCTAACCCGAGTTTCAACCAAACCAAAAAAAACCATCCTCTCTTGATGGATTAGCCGACACAATTCTGAATGCTTTATGGGGTCATTCAAACCTCTAACATTCCAACATCTAATCATCATAATAAAATAGAGAGGAGTACAAACAGCAACATAAAGGTTACCTTGACCTGCCACCCTGCGGGGAACCAGATTTCTTATTCACCTTTGAACCCTTTTTCTTTTTCTCCAGAGAGTCTCCAGCCTTAATAGGTGACTGATTAACAGTTTTCCCATCGGTGGAGTTCGGAGTTTGTGGACTTGTCGGAATCATTGACGTTGGCTCCTTCTCATTCCGTTCTCCATTTATATCACCTCCCATTGCTGCAACATCAACATTCAACTCATGACTAATAGTAAAGAGAACCTGGTTCACGGTCGCACAAGCATCTGTATTGGAGACGACTAAACTTTGATCTAAAGCAGTACATGTAGCCCCTTCCTCCTGCTCCATGTCTCTCAAAACATGAGGAGAGGTGGGAGTTTTGTCTTCATGGCAACCATCATTGCACACATCTGATGTCGCATGATCATTACAATCAGACGTATGTATCCCAGATGTTGAGCAACCATTCTCATTCTTACTCTTATGCACTTTAGATGCACACAGACCATTCTCACCACTTACAGAACCCTTATTTCGTTTAACAACTACCTGCCATTGAAACTGATTCTGTTTGTTATCCGTAGATTTAGAGATCACAGCTCCTACTTTCCTCGCACCCTCTGCCACCGCTGTAGGATGAGTAACTTTATTAGTAGTACATATAGCTGTGGTGTGTCCAAAGATGTTGCAGTTATTGCACCTTGGCGGTATCCATTCATAATCAGCTGAGATTGTTACGAATACCCCATTTGGACAGCGAAGGTCGTATTCCTTAACCAGCGTCTTTGAAGCATCTATCTCAACACAAACTCTTGCGTAGCTAAGCCTTTTACGCAACAGTGTAGTACGATCAGCATGAAGGGGAACCCCAATAGCACTCGCTATACAACTCAGCCCCTTAATAGTCCAATACTCAAGAGGAACATTATACAGCCTAACCCATACTGGAACTCTGACCAAATCATCTTTCAAAAATTGCATGATCGGTTGCCAACGTTTAAGCACCAAAGGTCTGTTTGCCATGTGCCATGGGGCTCTTTCCAGAACATTAGTGGCGCGATCAACAGAATCAAAAGTGAAAAGGTAGAAACCATTTTCCGAAGATAAAACTTCTGATAGACCATAGGAGCCCCATATCCTTTTCGCAATCGAATTAACAACAGGATATGGTAATTTATGACCCACAAAATGACCAACGAGGGTGGATTTCCAAAGTTCACAACCATCATCAAAAACATCACGCGGAGGAGCTATTGTTATACGACCATCAGTTATAGCGGGGGGTTCAAAATGCAGATTTCGAACTGGATTAAAATCAATGTTCTTACTACCCTCCTTGACATCAACAACAGAACCCTTCACAACATTTAAAAATTTCAATTTGGTCTTAAGGTTTAGTTGTTCTTGTTGCTGAGACCCTACCTTCAATTCATCAACTTCAGAACCCAGCACATGATTCATTTCTGAAACAACATGAGGAGCCTGGAGAGTAGAGGATTTCTCTATGCTGGCTTCAGAATCAGCTTGATGGTCACTAGAAAACTGAGAAATCTTCATACGATGACTATTCAACATATCTTTTAGCTCTAATCTTAAGGTATGTCCAGACTTAACTTCATTTTGCTGTTTAATGTTACAGCTAACCATTGGAACAGATTCCACACCAGAACATGAAGACATTATGGCAATAGACAAATACTAGAGATAGCAAAGCTCTAATGAGAGATTATCATGTTTATAGATGGTATTGGAAGTCCAGAAAGAAAACCCACTGAAAAAGATGCAGCTACTCACCTTATCTCAAAGAATTACGAGGCCAGTATCTCTCAGTTCATTGATTGAAACGATGATCCCTTCGATCAAGATGTAGAGCATGTTCTGATGGAGAACATACTCAAATATGTTGACGATCCAACGGTGAACCAAAGAGATCGAGCTTCGACAACCCCAGAATTACGAGTCCCATATCTCACAGTTTATTGATTGAAATGATGATCCGTTCGATCAAGATGTAGAGCATGTTGTGACGAACAACATACTCAAAAATGGTGACGATCCAACGGTGAACCAAGGAGATCAAAGACAATTCAGATTAGAGAGAGAGAGGGAGAGAGAGCGAGGAGAGAGAGAGAGAGAGTCTGGTATTTATCCAACTTTTGTTTCTTGTGTTTTGTCTCCTTTTCCTTTTTCTTGTCTTCTTTTTATTTTCTTCCTACACGTGCATGAGAGTTTGGTCACGTACATTAAATGATAAATTTTGTAGGGTATCCTTATCTTTTTTAGAAAACATGGCTGAAAAGGATAATCAGTCATTTTATAATGAGAATAATAAGAATAATCGGGTTAGAACACTTAGAGACTACATGAATCCAATAAGAACAAGTGCTCGATCATGTATCATTTTTCCTCTTGATGCTTCTCATTTTAATTTTAAGCCGGGTATTATTCAACTTTTACCTTCTTTTCACGGCTTAAATCTAGAAAATCCATACTTGCTTTTAAAAGAATTTGAGGAAGTCTGTAACATCTATAATGACTTAAATTATAGCATAAATACCATCAGATTAAAACTTTTTTCTTTTTCATTAAAAGATAAAGCTAAAACATGGCTACAAATTCTTAAGTTAGGATCCATTCATGCTTGGGATGAAATGCAACCATAATTTTTAAAGAAGTTTTTCCTGTCTCACAGAACAAACTGTTTTAAAAGACAAATCACTACTTTCACTTAAAAATCAGGAGAAACATTTTACCAATGTTGGGATAGGTATCGAGACTTGCTTAATACTTGCCCTAATCATGGTTTTGAAACATGGAGATTGGTTTCACATTTTTATAAAGGATTAACACCTAAAGACAGGCAAATGGTGGAATTGATGTTCAATGGAACTTTTTAAGATAAAGACCCTGATGAAGCAATGGAGTACCTAGACTTGCTAGCTGAAAATGCTCAAAATGGGACACTATGTGACACAGTTCAGCCCTGTGATATGACCCAAGTAAGGTCAGATTCGGATTTTGGCATAAAAAAGCGCAACAGTCCAGGTTTACGGCAACAATCATAATTCTCAATCCAACCATTGGATCGGGCTAATATTTTATGTAGACTCTCCAGACATATCTTACTACCTTGGGTTAAAAATTCAGGTCAATCGGAGTTCAGAAAGGAATCACAATACTGGTCAACGAAGGCTGTACGGATTTTGTTATTTACTTCCATTTGACTTGTGGACTTCCTATTTGGTTAGGATTCTTTTCCTACAAGGATGTGGCAGCTCATTTTGGGAATTTCCTAGTTCCACAAGGATCTTTAATAAGCTACAATATAATCTACAAGTGTGGCAGTGATTCATTAATGTTTCGGAATCCTTTTCTTATAAGGATTCCTTATTCATCCTAGCTACACAAGGAAAGAAGAGCTGGTGGTATTTAATGACAGATTAGTTATTTTTATTATTTTCTTTCATGTTTGGGCTTAATTAAAACTTTGTTTTGAGCTAAGGTCCAAGGCTTGTTTGGATCAGGTTATGGGCTTTTCAATTTAGGGTTTTAGACCAGTTTTGAGTGGACCTCATATAAGTCCACATAAGGGGTCCATTAGGGTTAACTTTTCAAGAACTATTTAAACTCATGTAGGCCAAAATTTCAGCAGCTTTGATGATTATTATTATGAAATTTTCAGTTTTAACGTGTGAGAGTGATTCTTGCATTCTTCAGTTCTTGAACGAACTGAATCTGACTTATCAAAGATTAACTGGCTTCGTGGTGTCATTCTACTCATTCCAATAGTGTTGGTGCCTTGGGGCAGGTTTCCATTGTGTCACACTCCTATCAGACCTATTTCGGCTTTCCAGGATCAGATCTCAATCTTGATTGTGGGTTGCGTGACCACGTGATCACGAGATTCACATCACTATGGGCACTAATAAGGCACCGGGTAAAACTCAACCTCGTACATCTAGTGGAGGTATGTACAACCTTAGGGAAGATCATGACCTCCAAGCCAAATTTGCATCTTTAGCTAGAAAAGTCGAGGCACTTGAATGTAAAAAGAGTGGTCAATTAAAATCTGTTCAAGATATTATGTGTCAAATTTATGAAACAAATGAACATGTAACCAATGACTGTCCAAATTTGTGTGTGGTTTCTAGTTGAGTAATAAAAAGAGTTTATACTATACTTGTTTGAAATACCATTAGTGGATCCTTTAACCTTGACATTTGTTTTTATCATTGTTTAATCCTCACATTAATCAAACATCTCAAAGTCCTCTTTAACTTATTCTTTTTATTATTATTATTATTATTATTATTATTATAGTTAACCTCCCTGTGGTTTGACCCCGGTCTTGCCGGGTTATTTATTACTTCAACACTCCTGCACTTGAGAGAAGACATCAATCTTTTGGTCGTGTCATGCCTACATTTAAAATGAGCATTTACCATAAATTAAAGCTATATATATTATCAAACTTGTTATTATAAAAACATGCTTAAGTTAGGGAATTTAATGATACTAAAAGTACAATATGATGATATAAAGCCTTAATAACAATACACTTTTAAGTACTAATCAACTGTTGAAACTGAGTTGTGTACAGCGAATCAGCGTTCGCTGCTAAAAGTGTGTGTTCTATAGCGAATTTATGATTCACTGTTGAAAATGAGTTTTCTATAGTGAATTAGCCTTCGCTACTGAGAGTGTGTTGACTGCAGCGAATTAGCATTTGCTGTTGAAGTTGAGTTGTTATGTAGCGAATCAGCGTTAATTGCCGAAAGTGTATTGACTACAAAGAAATTGTGATTCACTGTTGAAATTGAGTTGCATACAGCGGATTAGCATTCGGTGTTGAAAGTGTGTTGGTTGAAATGAAGTAGCATTTGTTGTTGAAATTGAAGTGCTTGCGGCAAATTAGTTTTCCTTGCTGAATTGTGCGGCCTACAGTGAATTCGTTTTCATTGCCGATCTGTGTGGCTTGCAGCGAAGCATGACTTAAATGCTTGTAACAATTTCATTGTATGATGGTGTAAAATATGGAATTTTTGAATGTGGACATATGGATTCTTGAAATAAGTATGATGATGAATGTGATTTGAGGATGCAAATATACTAATTTGGCATTAATGTCTTAGGTGGTGCGGTCGAGATCAGACCATCATCAGGACAAGGACAAACCGCAGGTGAAACAAGTAGGTGGTTTCCATATTTTTCTTGTATGATGTTTATGTTTCGAAATGATTTACTTATGATGATATTTTATTAAATCCTTGTTGAATGAAGGAACGATGATGAAGTGTTTGATTGAATTCTTGATGATTGTCGAAACGATTATGAAATGTCGATCAGGTTCTTGTTGAATGCTAAAACAATGAAAAAAATTTTAATGTTCTGAAATGACCTGTTTGAGGTGGATATATTATTGTATTGCGATGAATATTAAACCGACTATGAGATGTTGATTGGCTATTTTGAATTTGGGATGTTGATGAATGGTAGTATAAGTATTAGAAAGGGTCTACTATTGTATTTTATTGGATGTAATTGTGACAAATGGTTGTATGAGTATTGCAAAGGATCTATTGTTGTATTTTATTGAATGTAATTGTAATGAATGGTTGTATGAGTATTACGAAAGATCTATTGTTGTATTGTATCAAACATTAATTGTCATGAATGGTAGGATGAGTAATACAAAGGGTGTACTATAGTGATACTGAATGCTAAATTATTATGAAATGTTTGTTTGTGTATTACAAAGCATCTATTATTTTGTTACCAAATGGTTGGACGAGTATCACAAAGGGTCTGCTATTATGTTGCAGTGAATGTCATCAAGTTGTTATGAATCGTTTGAATGGGCAATTCAAGTGATATTACCATGTTATAGTGATTTCATAAACTGCCTCTGAAATGTTTGATTGGTTGATGATTAGCTTTGGCTAATGGCATCCGAATGGATGACCAAGACAAATGATTGATTAGTTTCAGCTAATGGCATTCGAAAGGATGACCGTGATAAATCATTGATTAGCTTCGGCTAATGACATTCAAATGGATGATCGGGACAAATGAATGATTGATGCGAACCTCGTGATCACGTGGTCATGCAACCCACACGCAAATACACCAATTCCCGGAAAGCCAAGTAAATCAGGTTTGATAGGAGTGTGACACAAAGATAACTTGTACCCAGGCACCAGCACTATTGGAAACGTAAACCCCCACCTAACGAATATTGATTCGCGAACGAGAAGTATAAGGATGACGCCACGAAGAAAGTTGTTCTTCGATAAGTCGTTTTGAGTTCTTTAGAGAACCATGGAAGGGAGATTATCTCACCAACACACACACACAAAGTGCGGCAAACAAGAAGTTTTATTAATCTGAATTGTCTTCCTTACATGTCTGGTTATGCCTTTATTTATAGTGATTGCAAACTAAAATAAACCCTAATGGACCCCTTATGTGGACTTATATGATGCCCACTTACAATTAAGCCCAAATAATATAAATAAACCCTAAATTAAGAAGAAAATTACAATAAAATAAATAAATCCGAATTTAATATCCTAAATATGATAGGATCAGATTTGTAGCCCTATAAAAGTCCTATATAAGCTAGGAGAATCAAATCTGAAGGTAGAATTAGTTCTGAAATCGTCTTTCCTTTTTGTAGTTAGGATGAATAAGGAATCCCTGTAAGAAAAGGATTCTGAAACATTAATGAATCCTTGCCACACTTGGAAACTATGTTGCAGCCCATTAAAGATCTTTGTAGAATTAGGAGATTCCTAAAATAAGCTGCCGTATCTATTTAGGAAAAGAATCCTAGCCAAATAGGAAGTCCACAAGTCAAAAGGAAGTAAATAACAAAACCCGTACAACCTCTGTTGACCCGTGTTTGGATGCCTTGTCGATCTCTGATGGACATGATATTTTAGCCCAAGGTATGAAAACATGTCAGGAGCCTCCACGTAAACTTTCAGCCCGATCCAACGGTAGGATTGAGAATTATGACTATTTCCGTAAAACTGGATAGTTGCGCATTTTACGTCAAAATCCGAATTTGACCTTGCCTGGATCGTATCATTCCCTCTCTCTTCAAGATGATTCGTCCTCGAATCACCAACAAGTTGAATGGACAATTCCTTAGCCTCATTTTGAAGCCTTTGGAGTTCTTTTCTTGCCAAAAATCGTCGCCAACCACTTTGGATGAAAGTAGCACCCGTTCTCTTTCGTATTTCATCATTGCAACATTTTTTCTCCTCTCTTTTTGAAGCTTACTGAGCATTGACGGCTGTCGTTAACACATTAAGTTCTTGCTTCATCTCCCCGAGAATACGAGATAGACTCTTAGATTCTTTTTTTAGAACACCAATCTCTTTATTTCTGTCCCTTTGATACCACCTCTCCTTTTGAATCCTCCTTTTCTTTTGCCATAACAACTCATCAAAATACATGAAATCCCTTCGATTTCTAGGCTGCCGAACACCTTCCCGATAGCCTATGGTCTCATCCTTAAAACCACCATCACCATTATCATCAATGTCCTCCTCAAAATCCTCATAATCATCCCACTTTGGCCTTTCAGCCCCACTGCCATGGTTTGATTTCAGTTCAGCACCAACCTTCCTCACATCTTGGGTACATGTTCCAGCCAAGTTACCATGTATTGCCACCTTCTCAAGTCTGTCACACACGTTCCCCATCGTGAAATTCATTCTTTCCATCATCTTCATCATGGCTTGCATTTGGAATTTAAGTTCTACATCGGGAGGGTGCAGTGTGTTGTTTTGATCTGACATGATAGTACCTGTAAAAATTGGTTAGTGGTAAAAACAAATCCTCACATCACTCGTGTTTCGCTCAAACACTCTTAATATCCTCACACGCTCACACCTCTCGTCTCGCCTTGCGATTCTTGCGAAATTGAAACCAACACCAAATAAAACCAACTTGGCAGCGCAATTCAAATATATATATGACTCAAGAAGCAATAAAAACCAGAAAACAAGCAAAAACAAAACTGAGATGATAGTCTCGCGAGTAGCAAGCGAATCTATCCGAAATACAAACGAAACTGAAGACTCGAATAATAATAGAAATGAAATATGCAAAATATGATGAAACAACACCCAAATATGCAACAGAAAAAAATGAAAACAATAGAAAGAAAGCGAATTTTAAAAGTTGACGCAAAACAGACTCGTTTACGACGAGTTAAGTCCAGATCTCGAACCTAAAGTCAATGATGTCTAATTGGGCTAAAATTTCAGATATAGTGCTCTACCAACCCAAATAGACAGAATAAAAAATTTGAGCAACTTATGATAAGGTTTGATAGACTGACGCAAAAACGTTATGAATCAGACCTAATTAGACCCGAATTTTAAACCCAAAGTAAATGATATCCAATTGACCCCAAAATCAATATGTGGTGCGATTGGGTCCCAGTAATAACAGAATCAAATTTGAGCTCATTCTGACTTGATTTGGTCAAATTTTCCTTTATTTAGTTTTTTGCGGCAGAAACAAACGAATGCCTTTTTGAATGACTTTTTTTTTCTTTTTTTTTTATGCCACTGATATATTTTGGTTAGGAACCAAATGAAATAACCTCTTTTTTTGTGATATGATACCAAATCAAGAGAAGAAGAAATTGGACACTAAGGAATTTTTTTTTTTTGTGGAAACAATAAGAAACGAAAATTTTAGAAGGATATAACCTGATTAATGGAGCCAAGATCTGATACCAAATGATGCGAATCTCGTGATCACATTGTTTTGAAGAATGGCACTTACTTGTTCGGCTAAAAAGGTTTTCTTTTTCACATTCAGTTTTCTCTTCACAGTGCATAGATCTTTCAAAAATTTAGCATAAGAAGGAATCTGTTTAATAGCATCCAACAAAGGTATAATGATCCTTACCTGTTTGAAAGTTTCAAAGATTTCAGAGTTGTGATTGACTTTCCTTTGTTTGGTCATGGCATGAGGAAATGGAAGTGCTGGTGGGGAATCAGCCTTTTCTTTGCAATGTTCAGGTTCAACCCCTTCCTTACCCTCAGAGATAGACTCTTCATCTTTCTCACAAGGTTAAAGAATAGGTTTTTCAATAACCTTACCACTACGAAGAGTGATGACTGATTTGACTTGATCCATGTGTTGGCTTCCAGAACTACTTGCATTTGCATTGTATTGCCCCTTTGGATTTTGCTGTGGTTGAGAAAGAAACTTACCTTTCTCTTGGAAACTGAGAGCAGATGTTAATTTTGCAAGAGCATCTTTAAAATCGATCATGCTTTGAGCAAGTTGAGTGTTGATTGTCTCCTGCTTTTCAATGAATGCATGCAATGTTTCCTCAAAATTTCTTCTAGGAGGTGGAGCATAAGGAGGTGCATATCCATGAGAATTTTAGAAATTATGGTGTGCTTGAAATGGTGGCTGTGAAGTTTATGCATTGTTGCTATCACTCTTCCAACTGAAATTTGGGTGATTTCTCCAACCAGGGTTATACGTTTGTGAGTATGGGTTATGGTTGGGTCTTTGAAAACTGTTTAAAGCATGGACTTGTTCATGGAGGCATTCCCTAAAAGAAGGCAAAGTTGGACAATCATTTGTTGAGTGTTCCTTGGTTTCACAGATTTGACACACAATGTCTTGAACAGATTTTAATTGACCACTTTTTTTCAATTCAAGTGCTTCGACTTTTCTAGCTAAAGATGCAAACTTGGCTTGGAGGTCATGGTCTTCCCTAAGGTTGTGCATACCTCCACTAGATGTATGAGGTTGGGTTTTACTTGGTGCCTCATAAGTACCTGTGGTGTCCCAATTTTGAGCATTTTCGGCTAGCAAGTCTAGGTACTCCATTGCTTCATTAGGGTCTTTATCTTCAAAAGTTCCATTACACATCAATTCAACCATTTGCCTATCTCTAGGTGTTAAACCTTCATAGAAATGTGAAACCAATCTCCATGTTTCAACCATGATGAGGGCAAGTATTAAGCAAATCTCGATACCTATCCCAACATCGGTAAAATGTTTATCCTGGCTTTTGAGTGAAAGTGATGATTTGTCTTTTGAAAGAGTTTGTTCTGTGAGACGGAAAAAACTTCTTTAAAAATTGTTGTTGCATTTCATCCCAAGCATGAATAGATCCTGGTCTCAAATTTTATAGCCATGTTTTAGCTTTATCTTTTAATGAAAAAGAAAAAAGCTTTAATCGAATGGTGTTCATGCTACAATTTGAGTCATTATAGGTATTACAGACCTCAAATTCCCTTAAATGCAAGTATGGATTTTCTAAGTCTAAGCCATGAAAAGATGGTAAAAGTTGAATAATGCCTGGCTTAAAATTAAAATGAGATGCATCAGGAGGGAAAACTATGCATGAGGGTGCACTTGTTCTTGTGGGATTCATCTGGTCTCTAAGTGTTCTCATACGGTTATTCTCATTATTCTCATTATGAAGCGATTGATTATCTTCTTCGGCCATATTTTCTGAAAATGATGAGGATACCCTACAAAGTCGACCACTTAATGTACGTGACCAAACTCTCATGCACGTGTAAGAAGAGAATTAAAGGAAGAAAAGAAAAGAGAAGACAAAGAAACAAAACAAAACAGAAGAAACAAGAGTTAGAAAAAAAATAAAAAGTGAAAAGAGAAAATAAAATAAATATTATAATTTATACAAGAATTTACCTCCCCGGCAACGGCGCCAAAAACTTGACACGACCAAAAGCTTGATGTCTTCTCCCAAGTGCAGGAGTGTCGAAGTAATAAATAACCCGGCAAGACCGGGGTCGAACCACAGAGAGGTTAATTGTATAAATTATAAATAACAAGACAACAACAATAACAACAACAACAACAATAATAACAACAATAATAGTAATAGTAGTAGTAGTAGTAATAATAATAATAATAATAATACTCAGTACGTGGCGTTGTTATACCTGAGAATGATCTAAAAGATCAGGTCACAGGTTTCCAGCCTATATACTGAGTTTATGAAAAGATCAAAGAGATATTTTATATAATATAAACAGAACGTAAATAATAATAATAAGAAAAGAAGATGAAGATGAAGAAATTACTGAGAACTTTGAGATGAAAGATTAATGTAAGGATTAAACAACGATAAAAACAAATGTCAAGGTTAGAGGATCCACTAATGGTACTTCAAACAAGTATAGTATAAACTCTTATTACTCAATTGGAAACCACACATAAAGGAGGTTCCAATCAGATTATAAATTGTTAACATGATTACATTAGTTATCTTATTCGAATAAGGCTAATACTTGTAAATGTTGGCAGGCATTCATGATTATAACTTATATTAACAACAAATCAAGTTCCTTTCATAGCTCAGGTGTCGGTTATACCATACAGTATGGGCTATGAAAGTGCCAAGTATTTGTTGTACCAAGTGTTATACAACATAAATCTAGATTAACCATTTAACAAGCAAAGTATTAAAAGTGAACAAGATAACAAATATAAAACATGTTAGTATCCAACATTAAGGTCCATGTTAAGTTTATATTATACTTATTCTTACACCATTAGTGTACCCTTTTTACCTTGACATAATTAACTTAGCTAAACATAATGAAAGAAAGAAACATAAATGAACAAGATAAGAACATAAATGAGAAAGAAGTTAACTAAGTAAAGGAAAGGAAATGAAGTGCATAAACTTGATATTAATGAAAGCAAAACATAAGCAATACAAAGAGAGAAAGCAAGAGCATGATCTTGATCTGAAAACCAAGATGCCTCAATACATGGTAAATGCCTCCTTTTATAGGCCAAAATTTGTAACTATTGATTTGTTGACTAATTGATGAGTGGGTGGCCACATCTTGACTTTGGTGACAATTCTTATCTTCTTGTCTGAACAAGACGTCATTGCTAACATCATAATTTGCCCAGAATCCTCAGGAATGTTCTAGGAAATTGTCTCAGCTTTCCAACAAAAAAAAAGATGAAGTCATTTGGACTTCTAGAACTCAAGATATGGGCTGAACACTAAATAGTGTCTGGGCTGCAGGACAGCTTCGGACTTCTTTGTTCTTCCTATAATTTGGACTTGAAAATGGCCTTCTTAGATCTTGGTGTCCAAATAAAAGTTGTAGGCCTATGTTTTACCTTTCCATCCATATAAAATGGACCTAAATCTGAGATCTAGAGCTCTAGATATGATCCAATTACCGAGCAATGTTCCGGTTTGGACTGCACCGACATCTCTTTTCTAAGTTTGGCCATCTCTTTGTCCTTTAACTTTCAATGCTTAAACTCATCAATCAATCCTTTTATTTTATGTGATAGTCCTGCATTTAAAATGAGCATTTACCATAAATTAAGGTATCTTATAATATCAAACTTGTTATTATAAAACATGCTTTAGTTAAGGAGTTATTGATACTTCAAGTGCAAAATGATGATATAAAACCTTGATAAACATGCACTTTTAAGTACTAATCACCAGTGCCTCGACTTTTCTAGCTAAAGATGCAAACTTGGCTTGGAGGTCATGATCTTCTCTAAGGTTATACATACCTCCACTAGATGTATGAGGTTGGGTTTTACTTGGTGCCTCATAAGTACCCGTACTTTCCCAATTTTGTGCATTTTCAGCTAGCAAGTCTAGGTACTCCATTGCTTCATTAGGGTCTTTATCTTCAAAAGTTCCATTGCACATCAATTCAACCATTTGCCTATCTTTAGGTGTTAATCCTTCATAAAACTGTGAAACCAATCTCCTTGTTTCAAAACCATGATGAGGGCAAGTATTAAGCAAGTCTCGATACCTATCCCAACATTAGTAAAATGTTTCACTTGGTTTTTGAGTGAAAGTGGTGATTTGTCTTTTAAAAGAGTTGGTTCTATGAGATGGAAAAATTTTCTTTAAAAATTATTGTTGCATTTCATCCCAAGCACGAATGGATCCTGACCAAAGATTTTGTAGCCATGTTTTAGCTTTATCTTTTAATGAAAAAGGAAAAAGCTTTAATCTAATGGTATTCATGCTACAATTTAAGTCATTATAGGTGTTACAAACTTCTTCAAATTCTCTCAAATGCAAGTATGGATTTTCTAGATCTAAGCCATGAAAAGAAGGTAAAAGTTGAATAATTTCTGGCTTAAAATTCAAATAGGATGCATCAGGAGGGAAAACTATGCATGAGGGTGCAATTGTTCTTGTGGGATTCATGTGGTCTCTAAGTGTCCTAACAAGGTTATTCTCATTATTCTCATTATGAAGTGACTGGTTATCTTCTTCAGCCATATTTTCTGAAAATGATAAGGATACCCTATAAAGTCTACCACTTAATGTACGTGACCAAACACTCATGCACGTGTCGAAAGAGAATAAAAGGAAGAAGAAAACAAAAGAAAAGGAAAGAAAAGAAAAGAAACAAAGTTAGATACAAGAAAAGTGAAAAGCGAAAACAAAACAAATACTATAATTTGTACAAGAATTTACCTGCCCGGCAACAGCGCCAAAAACTTGACACGACCAAAAGATTTATGTCTTCTCCCAAGTGCAGGAGTGTCGAAGTAATAAATAACCCGGCAAGACCGGGGTCGAACCACAGAGAGGTTAATTGTATAAATTATAAATAACAAGACAACAACGACAACAACAACAACAACAACAACAACAATAATAACAGTAATATTAATAATAATAATAATAATAATACTCAGTACGTGGCGTTGTTATACCTGAGAATGATCTAAAAGATCGGGTCACAGGTTTCCAGCCTATATACTGAGTTTATGAAAAGATCAAAGAGATAAATTATATAATATAAATAGAATGTAAATAATAATAATAATAATAATAATAGTAATAGTAATAGTAATAGTAATAGTAATAGTAATAGTAATAATAATAATAAAAAGAATAGGAGAAAGAAATTAATGAGAGCTTTGAGATGGAAGATTAATGTAAGGATTAAACAATGATAAAAACAAATGTCAAGGTTAGATGATCCACCAATGGTATTTCAAACAAGTATAGTATAAACTCTTATTACTCAATTTGGAAACCACACACGGAGGAGGTTCCAATCGGATGATTTGTCATTAATAGCTCATTATAAATTATTAACATGATCATATTAATTATCTTATTTACATAACACCAAACTTTTAAATATTGTCAGGAATTCATGATGTTAACTGATGTTAACAACAAATTAAGTTCCTTTCATAACCCAGGTGTAGGTAATACCATACGGTTGGGCTATGAGAGTGCCAAACATTTGTTGTACCAAGTATTTTACAACACAAATCTAGATAAACCATTTAACAAGCAAGGTATTAAGAATTAGTAAGATAAAAAGATAAGACATGTTAATATTAAACATTAAGGTCCATGTTGAGTTTACACCATACTTGTTCTTACACCATTAGTGTAACCTTTTCACCTTGACATAATAAACTTAGCTAAACATAATGAAGAAGAGAAACATAAATAAACAAAACAAGAACATAAATAAGATACAAGTTAACTAAGGAAAGGAAAGGAAATGAAAAGCATAAACAAGATATTAATGAAAGCAAAACTTAAGAATTAAAAAAAAATATAAAGAGAGAAATAAAGAGCATGAACTTGATCTGAACAACCAAGCCCCCAAATGCATGGCAAATGCCTCCTTTTATAGGCCAAAATTCAGAATTATTGATTTGATGACTAATTGTTGAGTGGGTGGCCAACTTTTGACTTTGTGAAAATCCTTATCTTCTTGTCTGAATAAAACAAAAATGCTACCATCCGAACTGGGTCCACTGGAAAACATGAAAGTTGTAGGAAATTGACTCAGCTTTCCAGGAAAAAAAATGAAGGTCATTTGGACTACTAGAACTCCAGATATGGGCCAAAAACTGAACAGTGTTCGGGCTGCAGGACAGATTCAGACTTCTCCGTTGTTGCTATAATTTGGACTTGAAAACGGCCTTCTTAGATCTTGATAAAAACATGAAAGTTGTAGGCCTATGTCTTACTGAATCTGTGTAAACATTTGAGGTCATTTGGACATTTAGAACTCGAGATATGACCCAATTACCGAATAGTGTTCCAGTTTGGACTGCACCAACATCTCTTTTCTAAGTTTCACCCTCTCTTTATCTTCACAAATTTCAGTAGTTGAATTCATCAATCAATCCTTTAATTTATGTGATAGGCCTGCATTTAAGATGAACATTTACCGTATATTAGGGCATTTTATAGTATTAGACTTGTTATTATAAAACATGCTTTAGTTAAGTAGTTATTGATACTTTAAGTGCAAAATGATGATATAAAACCTTGATAAATATGCACTTTTAAGTACTAATCACGTGGGTCCTGAAAGGTCACTACTAGCTCACATAAAGATCATATCAGTGTTGCGGGATAAAGTTCTAGAAGCCTAGTTGGCAGATAAAGGCATAGGAAAAATCAAGGAAAAGATAGAGTAAGGCAAAGAGTTATCTTTTCAAATTTTGCTGGGAAGGTTGGTGGCAATGGGTAGATGAGTTTACTTACCCGAGAGTAAGGTCTTAAAGGATGAGATACTAAAGGAAGCTTATGAATCTCGGTTTGTAACCCACTCCGAGAGCACCAAGATGTACAGGGATCTCAAAGAGTATTACTGGTGGCCAAATATGAAGAAGGAGATAGCAGAATATGTGTCAAAATATGGGATATGTCAACAAGTGAAGATAAAACATCAAAGGCTAGCGAGGGAACTGCAACCGCTACCAATTTTGAAATGGAAATGGGAAAATATAACGTTGGACTTTGTAACCGGATTGCCAAAGAGGAAAAAGGGAAATGATGCTCTATGGGTGGTTGTAGATTGACTAATGAAGTCAGCTCTGTTCTTGTCTACCAAGATGACGGACCCCGTAGATAAGTTGGCCAAATTATACGTGAATGAAGTGATTAGACTACATGGAGTGCCCTTATCAATTATGTCATATCGAGACCCAAGATTCACTTCGAGGTTATGACCATGCTTACAACAAGCTTTACGAACCGAGGTGAACCTGAGCACGACATTCCACCCCCAAATGGATGGCCAGTATGAAAACACTATCCAAACACTTGAAAACCTTCTCAGGACATGTGTGCTAGAGTTTGAGGGAAACTAGGAAGACTTGTTACCGTTAGTAGAGTTTATGTATAATAATAGTTACCAATCTTCTATCAGGATGGATCCATATGAAGCCTTTTATAGGAGGAAATGTCGCACTCCGATATGCTAGGATAAAATTGGAGAAAGGAAACTCCTGGGTCCTGAAATGGTACAAATAACAACTGATAAAGTAAGGGTGATTAGGCAAAGAATGAAGGAAGCTCCAGATAGACAGAAGAATTATTCGGATAACCGGAGTAGACCTTTAGAATTCCAAATAGGGGATATAGTATTCTTAAAGGTGGCACCATAGAAGGGCATCATTCGGCTTGGAATGAAAAGAAAGTTTGATCCGAGTTACATTGGCCCATTTGAGATGATAGCTAGGATAGGGTAGGTTGCTTACTGCCTGAAGCTACCAGCACACCTAGAAAAGATTCACAATGTGTTCCATGTATCACTATTATGAAAGGCCGAAGTGGATCCTTTCCGAGTGTTACCTCTAATTCCCATTGAAGTAAGGGAAGATTGGACACTAGAGACCAAGCTAGTCAAGATCATGGATTGGGGTGAAAAAACATTGAGAAATAAAAGAATACCACTGGTCAGAGTGTTGTGGAGGAACTTACAAATTGATGTAACCATATTATTCGATAGTTTCACCCACATTTAACTAGTGTTTTTCCTATGTTTTATATATAAAATGCCTTGATATTCTTTGTTTTATGTTTTGAAGGCACTTTTGGATGAAAGATGCAAAAAGGAGTAAATTGGAGGTAATTAGCAGATTTGACCTTCAGTCAATGTTGTGCAGAGCGTGAGCTCTAGTGGTCAAAATGATGTGATTCTAGTGGCATTAAAAAGCTAACATCCATACCTTTTTGGACATCTAAGGCAAGAAAATAAAATAAGGAAGAGCATGGAAATCGCAGCCTTCAAAGTCAAATCTCGCAATCTGCCAATGTTGACCTTTGACCATTCCAACTTGAATATCTGGAGTAACAAAAGTCCAATTGATGCAAACTCAATTTGTTTGGATGCCTGACCCAAAGGGCTATAAACTCTACAAATTGCAACAAAAAAAGATGTCATATGAGGGAGATATGAGTTTTTAAAAATGACAACTGAACTTTGACAACAAACAGGTTTCATGAAGAAACGAGTCCAAATTACGTTCCGAAGCATCTAAACCAATATCCAAGTTTTTATTTCAGCAATTTAGCTCCTCTAAGTAAAAGCTTGAAGATTTCATGTAAGGCTATTTCTCCTTTTTTAGAAAAATAGTTATTAAAGTACTTAAATGTAAACAGTCTACTTAAGGGAGGACTATTTTGTAAAATAGAGACTAGGGTTTCCTAGGATATAAAAAGAATGAGAGAAGAGAAGGGGGCAGCCTGCCAAGAGGAGAAAAACGCCCCCCCTCCTATAAGAAACTCAAAATTATGCATTCTTCCTTCTTTTTGATTAGTTGTTCAACAAACATGCAAGGCAAAACACATTTTCTTGGTTGCAAGGACACGGAAACCTTCGGATTTCAAGAACTGTGAATTTATTTTGCCTTTTCTTTTCAATTTATATGATTAAAATGTTTGTTCTTCTATGCTTATTTTTCCTATGATTGTTTATTTTAATTTCCAGAGCAGACTCTAAGTTATTATTGTAGACAATCTATTACTAAGTTTGATATCAAAACCTGAGTTGTGGTATATGAATTTGTGAAGCAACTGAGTTTAATAATTATGGCAGATTTATGTTATTAATCTTAGGGAGAACATTCAATCAAATCAAATATAGACTGCAGTTATGTTTTCTTGATTAATCAACTTATCTAGTTCTTAAGGTTGTCGTTGAATTAAATTACTAATGCGGACACTGTGGTTGTTTGATGGTTAGGGTTAGTTATACGACAGATCTGTTAACTAACCAATGTTAAGAAGAGATAAATATTCAGAATATAAATTGATGTTTCATTTCATGATCAGTTTTGATTTTTGTAGGTGGATGTATGCTTGCAACCAAGGTTTGTTCTCTTGATAATTTTCTGATTTTATTTAACTTCGCTTGATAGTTATCTATTTTCTTTTGCTTTAGCCTATATAACGTTCAAACCCCCCCCCAAATTACATATCATCTAGCATAAAAATCCGACTTGAACTTTTCTCGTCGGATCAACCCCTTGTTTGCTATATACTATCTTGTGTGTTGTGTTTGAAGTTAGGGTAATTAATTTGTGCGACCGCGACATCACAATAAATTTTGGCGTCGTTGTCGGGGAAGTAGTTTTAGTTGATTCTTGTGCTATTATTTTTATTTTCTATGATTGTTATTTAGCAGTACTATTCAAAATAGATTGTTTTGTGGAATTAGGTATCTTCCTTTTGTTTCCTGAAGGGAAATGACGTTCTAAACAAAACTAGTGTTTCCGCTGGCCCCACTCTATCGAGGCCACATTCCGCTGTTTTTTAGGGTTTTTAGGCAGTTTTAGTTTTCTGGTATAGGATTTTCGAATAATTTGTGTTGTTTTCAATCTTTTGCGTGGTTGGTGTCTTTTGAGTTTTCTTGACGATTTATGCTTGTAACCCGTTCTACTAACCAGAGTAAAGTGCAGGTGGATCTTCAAATAGAAAACACTTTATGCAGGTTACGAAAGGAAGCTCGTGTCAACAACATAGCTATTGCACGATAACAAACACTCAAGGATGATTAGTACTTAAAAGTGCATGCTTATCAAGGTTTTATATCATCATTTTGCACTTAAAGTATCAATAACTCCTTAACTAAAGCATGTTTTATAATAACAAGCTTGATACTCTAAGATACCTTAATATATGGTAAATGTTCATCTTAAATGCAGGCCTATCACATAAATCAAAGGGTTGATTGATGAATTCAACTACTAAAATTGTGAAGATAAAAAGAAGGTGAAGCTTAGAAAAGAGATGTTGGTGCAGTCTAATCTGGAACACTATTCAATAATTGGGTCATATCTCAAGTTCTATATGTCCAAATGATCTCAAATTTTTACACAGATTTGGTAAGACATAGGCCTATAACTTTCATATGGAGGCCAGATTTAAAAAGGTAGTTTTCAAGTCCAAATTATAGCAACAATGGAGAAGTCCGAATCTGTCATGCAGTCCGGACACTGTTCAGTGTTCAGCCTATATCTTGAGTTCTAGAAGCCCAAATGACCTCAATTGTTTTTCCTGGAAAGCTAAGAAAATTTCCTAGAACTTTCATGAGTACTGTTGATTCCAGTTCTGATGTTAGCAATGATGTTTTGTTTAGACAAGAAGATAAGGATTTTCACCAAGTCAAGAGTTGGCCACCCACTCAACAATTAGTCATCAAATCAATAGTTCCAAATTTTGGCCTATAAAAGGAGGCATTTGCCATGCATTTAAGAGCTTGGTTGTTCAGATCAAGAACTTGCTCTTGTTCTCTCTCTTTATATTTTTTTTGTAATTCTTAAGTTTTGCTTTCATTAATATCTTGTTTATGCTTTTCATTTCCTTTCCTTTACTTAGTTAACTTGTATCTTATTTATGTTCTTATTTTATTTATTTATGTTTCTCTTCTTCTTTATGTTTAGTTAAGTTTATTATGTCAAGGTGAAAAGGTTACACTAATGGTGTAAGAAGAAGTATAGTGTAAACTCAACATGGACCTTAAGGTTTAATATTAACATGTCTTATCTTTTTATCTTACTAATTCTTAATACCTTGCTTGTTAAATGGTTAATCTATATTTGTGTTGCATTACACTTGGTACAACAAATTCTTGGCACTCTCATAGCCTAACCGTATGGTATAATCTACACATGTGTTGTGAAAGGAACTTAATTTGTTGTTAACATAAGTTTGCATCATGAATTCCTGACAATATTTAAAAGTTTGGTGTTACTTAAATAAGATAATCAATATGATTATGTTAGCAATTTATAATGAGCTATTAATGACAAATCATCCGATTGGAACCTCCTTTGTGTGTGGTTTCCAGTTGAATAATAAGAGTTTATAATATACTTGTTTGAAATACCATTAGTGGATCCTTTTTTTTTGGTAAGCTACCATTAGTGGATTCTCTAATCTTGACATTTGTTTTTGTCATTGTTTAATCCTTACATTAATCTTCCATCTCAAAGTTTTCATCAACTTCTTCTTCTTCTTCTTCTTCTTCTTCTTCTTTATTATTGTTGTTGTTGTTGTATTATTGTTGTCTATAATTTATACAATTAACCTCCCTCTGGTTCGACTCCGGTCTTGCCGGTTTATTTATTACTTCGACACTCTTACACTTGGGAGAAAACATCAATCTTTTAGTCGTGTCATGTATTCCATGCCCTCATCATCAAATACCTGATCAACTACTCATTCAATATTTCTATAAAGGATTGATTCATACTGACCGTAGTATCATTGATGCTGCAAGTGGAGGGGCATTGGTAGATAATATACCCGAGGCTGCACGCCAATTGATCGCAAACATGGTAGCCAACTCAAAATAGTTTGGCACCCATAGAGACTTCGTAAATAAACAAGTAAATGAGGTAAGTATTTGTAACCTTGAGAATAAAGTTAATAATCTTACTTCTCTTGTGCTCTTTTTGGCTTGTGGCAATGTACAACAGGTGAAAGTTTGTAGCACATGCTCCTTATGAGGACATACTTCGGTTATGTGTCCAACAATGCAAGAAGATTACATTGAACAAGCTAATGTAGTTGATGGAGTATTCAATGGACAACTTCAGCATAAGTATGATCCTTTTTCCCACATGTACAATCCTGGATGGAGAGATCATCCCAACCTACGTTATGGAAACCAACCTTAACAAGGCAATCAAGGACGATAGTTCCGTCCCTATGGATTTCAGCCCCAACAGAATTATCAAGCAAGATAACCCCCTCCACTCACAAACTCTAATGTTATGGGGTCGTCATCTAGTGATGATCTTCGTAAGATGATAAAAACTTTTAGCTTCTAACACTTTGACCTTGCAACAAAATGTCATGTCTTTTCAACAGGAAACAAGGTCAAGTATTCATAAATTGGAGAAGCAAATGGGGCAAGTAGCTTCAAATGTGGGGAAATTGGAAGCACAAATGAATGGAACATTGTCCTTCCAAGCATTGAATCCAAAAAAGAATGTTAGTGCGATCATGTTGCGAAGTGGGAAAGAACTTGAAGAACAAAGGTCGAAACAAATTGAGATGGAGGAAGAAGAGGAGATAGAAACCGAATTAAATATAAAGAAGAAACATCCTCCTTCACAAATTGAAACCATGACCAACACTCTAAAGGTAAGTCCTCACTTAATGAATTCTAGTTTTAAAACAATTCCACCCTTTCCTGTGAGTTCTTCTAGGTCAAAGAAAAAGGACAAAGAAAAATAGATTTTAGAGGTTTTCAAGAAAGTAGAACTCAACAATGCTTTGCTTATGCTATCAAGCAAATTCCCAAATATGCCAAATTCTTGAAAGAGTTGTGTACTACCAAGAGAGCTTTCAAACTGAAAGGTCATGAAATGGTAAGTATGGGTAAAGTTGTATTTGCTGTTGTTCAAAAGGGCCTTATACGATTTAGGTGCATCCATTAGTGTTATGCCTAAACATGTTTATGATTCTCTTAGTCTTGAGCCTTTGAATAGAATTAACATTGTAATACAACTTACGGATCGTAGTTTTGTTTACCCACTTGGTGTGATAGAAGATGTCCTAGTCAAGATTGATAGTTTGGTCATTCGATGCGACTTTTATATTCTTGATATGGAACATGATTCTTGTGATTCATCAAACAACACTCCTATATTATTTGGGAGTCCATTCTTGAAAACTTCCAATACAAAGATTGATTGTGGTAAGGATACTTTGCTATGGAAGTAAGAGATGAAAAGATTGAATTTAATTTTCATGATGCAATGAAATATCCTTATAACAATGTTTATTCTATCACATGCTATGACCAAGTTGATAACTGTATGGAGCAAGTTTTTGATTTTGATTGTGAGGATGGATTAAGCGCAGCTTTGAGTTATGGCTATGATTTTACCGAGACAAAAGAGATGGAGAAGCACATATGTGTCCCCCCAAAACATGCACGAATCAGCATTGGCTTTGCAAGCTTTGCAAACTATTCCCCATGTTAATGTCTTTGTTGATTTAGTACTTTCACATAAAAAGCTTTTGCCATCTATTTTACAGGCTTTCGTGTTAGAATTGAAACCTTTGCCTGATAATTTGAAGTATGTATTCATTGGCGACAACAATACACTTCCCGTTATCATAACAACAGGTTTGACAAATACGCAAAAGGAAAAACTTGTGAAGTTATTGTGTGATCACAAGGCTATTGGATGGATTTTAGCTGACATCAAGGGCATTAGTCCCTCAATGTGTATGCATCACATACTATTGGAGGACAATGCGAAACCAACAAGGGAAATACAAAGGAGGTTGAACCCGACTATGATGGAGGTAGTGAAAGCTGAAATTTTGAAATTGTTAGATGTAGGAGTCATTTATCCCATCACGAATTGATGTGAACCTCGTGATCACGTGGTCACACAACCCACAAGCAAAGACACCAATTCCCAGAAAGCCAAGTAAATCAGGTTTGATAGGAGTGTGACACAAAGATAACTTGCACCTAGGCACTAGCACTATTGGAAAAGGAAACCCCCACCCAGCAAATATTGATTCGCGAACGAGAAGTATAAGGATGACGCCACGAAGCCAGTTGTTCTTCGATAAGTCATTTTCAGTTCCTTAGAGAACCAAGGAAGGGAGATTATCCCACCAACACACAACAAATGCAGCAAAGAAGTTTATAGATTTGAAAATTGCGTAACCTTATATGTTTGGTTATGCCTTTATTTATACTGACACAAGACTTAAAGAAACCCTAATGGACCCCCCTTAGATGGACTTATATAAAGCCCACTTACAATTTACCCAAATAAGTAATAATAACCCATAATAAAAATAAAAAAATAAAAAAATTGCCATCCTAAATATGCTAGAATCAGATTTGTCACTGTTAAAAAGTCCTACATAAACTAGGAAAAATCTTATTTTTAAACATTTGTGTTGCTGCCCCCTTTCCTTTGATGTCCTTGATTAGCTTGGATTTCCTTGTTTAACTTGGACAAATAAGAAAACAAATTTCTCATTCACAAGCACTCTATCTAGCTTCCGCATAATCAGATTCTCAATACATTGGTTCGTCCATGTATAATGCATACCAGAATACCGAAGATCATTCTCCCATGGTCGGAAGCGAGATTCTTGCCTGCTGGTATTTCAGATCATTCTCCCATGGTGGTAAAGGTTACTGGCAATGTTCAGAACATAAAGAAACCGTTCAGATTCTTTGATATGTGGATGGATCATGACGAGTTCATGCCCTTGGTGAAGAAAGTATGGGATCAGCATTCGGGGGGTTGTCCAATGTATCAGTTGTGTTTCAAACTAAGGAAGCTAAAGCAGGAACTTAAACATTTCAATAAGACTCACTTCTCTAATATATCAGATAGAGTCAAAGATGCAAAAGATCAAATGGATAAGGCTCAACAAGAGCTGCATACAGCGCCTGAGAATCCAACTTTACGCATGCGAGAAAGAGATGTTGTTCGTAACTATGCTTCTACCATCAGGGCGGAAGAGAGCTTTTTCAAACAAAAGGCAAGGATACAATGGCTTAGCTTGGGGGATCAGAATACTAGCTACTTCCACAAATCAATAAATGGAAGACAGAATAGAAATAAGCTTCTCTCCGTTACAAGGGAGGATGGGGAAGTCGTTGAAGGACACGAGGCAGTCAAATCAGAAGTAATTGCATACTTCCAGTGTGTGTTGGGAGTGAATCAGATGCCTAGGGTCTTGAACGAGGAAGTGATGCAATCGGCGATTAACTGCAAACTGTCTTCGACTCAACAGCATGAACTAGCACAAGAAGTAACAAGGGAGGAGATTAAGAATGCTATGTTTAGTTTGAAAAACAACAAAGCCCCTGGCCCGAATGGCTTGTGTTACATCATGGTTTGTGTTACATCATGTCAATTCTCAATCAACGTCAACGGTGAACTTGCAGGCTACTTTCAAGGGGGAGAGGGCTGAGACAAGGTGATCCATTATCCCCATATTTGTTTGTCCTATGCATGGAAATCCTGTCAGGGCTGTTCTGCAGTATGAGTGCCAATCAAAACTTCAAGTTTCACTGGAGATGCAAGAAGGACAGAATTTCTCATCTTTGCTTTGCCGACGACTTGATGATATTCAGAAAAGGGGATGTACACTCAATTTGTATGATCAAAAATGTACTCACAGAGTTTCAAGATCTATCAGGTCTATATCCAAATCCAAACAAAAGTGACATCTTCTTGAGCGTTGTGTTAGGTGCTGAGAAGGAACAGATTATCAGTATTCTTGGGTTTAGAGAGGGGGAGCTTCCTATGAAATATTTGGGAGTGCCTCTTATCTCGTCCAGACTAAAGGTTGTTGATTGTAAGGGCCTCGTGGATCGAATTACCGCTAAAGTACGACATTGGACCTGCAGAACACTCTCTTTCACAGGGCGAGTACAACTGATTAACTCAGTTTTATTCTCTATCCAGGTCTATTGGGCATCTCTATTCCTATTACCTGGGCAAGTAGTGAAAAATGTTGAGCAAATTATGAGATCCTTTCTTTGGTCAGGTTCAGATATGAGCACTACTAGGGCTAAAGTGGCTTGGGATCAGGTATGTCTTCCAAAAAAGGAGGGGGGGCTCGACATAAAAAGGATAACAGAATGGAACAAGATTGCCTTGTTGAAACACATTTGGAACTTGTGCAATGACTCGGATGGCTCAATCTGGTCTACTTGGATCAGATCCAATCTCTTGCGAGGTAGGAATTTCTGGACAATCAAGGCGCCAGGAAGCTGCTCTTGGGCTTGGGGAAAGATTCTAAAGCTGAGATCCTTAGCATGGCTGAAGATGAAGCACATCATCGGAGATGGAATGACAACCTCTCTATGGTTTGACAATTGGCATCCTCACAGCCTGCTCGCTGATACTTACGGTGAAAGATTCATCTATGATTCAGGTATGGAACATAACACGAGAGTGAACGTGCTGATTAATAACTTAGAATGGAGAATTCCTATCACTCATGCTCTTGGCTGGCACCCCATTATAGAAGTTATACCTTCCACCTCTACTCCTAAGGGGCAAAAAGATGAGATTGTTTGGTTGGATTCACCAAATCAGAGTTTCTCGGTCAAAGTGTCGTGGGAGCAACTAAGAATTCATCGTCAAATGGTTGATTAGCATGACATTGTGTGGTTCAAGAATGCTGTCCCAAGACATGCATTTCTTCTATGGGTGGCTATCCAACGGAAACTCTCAACGCAGGATAGACTTCATCAGTTTGGTATACATGGTCCCAATAGGTGCTCACTCTGTCTCCGCAACAATGAAGATCACAACCACTTGTTCTTTAAATGCTCCTATATGAAAGCATTATAGTGGAATGTTTGTGACAGATGCGACATTCCAAGAATGACAAAAAGCTTGGATGAATGGATTCGATGGGCCACTGTCACTTGGCATGGCAAAAGTTTCGTCAACTTTTCTCGTAAACTGGGTTTCGCAGCTACAGTGTATTGTATCTGGCAAGAACGGAACGCAAGGATCTTTGCAGATGTGTCCAAAACTTCGAATGTGGTTTTTGATCAAATCAAATGTATCATTCGTGATAAGCTTGTTTTGATGAGGAACGTTCAACAAACAGATGAAAACACAAGGATCCAAAGACTTTGGAGGGTCAACGACATGGACTCTTAATTTGATGTTTAGCTGGTTGTTTTTGTACCCCTAGCATATCTAGTTGGTCTAAGTTTTTGTTTTGTTACGTGGCTAGCCTGTAGCCATTTGTTGGTTTCATTTCTGTTCACATTGTAAATCTTAGGTATGCCCATTATATTCTTCGTATCAATTTTTTTTTAATACATAAGTCAGCTTACCAAAAACAACTAAGAAAACAAATTTCCTCCTTTGTTGCTGATTTAATTACTTTCCTTTCTATGTTAGGAAAAGCATTAAATAGTCCTCCTCCTTTTTAGGAATAAGATAGGGACAACTTCCTTACTTAATTAAAAGAATAAATTGCTGACTTTTTATCCTTGTAGCATTAGGAAAAAAAAAGCCTAACAAGGCTGGTATTGGGCCAGACATATCAACCCCTTGTTCCATATGAATTGGGCTCTTCTTGGACCTGAATTAGATGAATTAAAGGGTGTCCTTCATGCTCTTTAAATGTCCCAAGCCCCTCTAGGTCCATCTTGGTCCATAAGTTCTGAACAAGCCTATTCAATGCTTCTTTAAGCTTCTTTGCCCTAGCTCTTGTGATTGGCACCTCCAATGGGTCGTTGGCATGATTACGCTTGGTGTTGGGCTAATCCGCATCATCCCCTCTCTTTTCAAAAGGATTCGACCTCGAATCATCGCCTACATCAAACAAAGTAAGATCAGAAACATTAAAGGTAGCACTAACACCATACTCACCTGTCAAATCAACTTTATAAGCATTGTCATTGATCCTCTCAAGGATCTAAAATGGCCCATCTCCTCGTGGTTGTAGCTTTGATTTCTTATAGGCTGGAAATCTCTCCTTGCTCATATGCACCCAAACCCAATCGCTGGGCTGAAAGACAACATGTTTGCAACCCTTATTGGCTTTGGTCGCATACACTCTCATGGATTGTCTTCACCACCTGTGCTTTACGATTACCATCCAAACTAACCCTTTCATCAACAGGCAAAGGAATCAAATCCATTGGAGTTAAAGGGTTAAATCCATACACAATTTCAAATGGTGAAAATTTAGTAGTAGAGTGCACACTATGATTATGTGTAAACTCTATAAATGGCAAACAATCTTTCTAATTCTTTAAGTTCTTTTGAATGATAGCATGCAAAAGTTGTGTTAAGGTCTTATTAACTACTTCGGTTTTTCCATCTGTTTGAGGGTGACAAGTAGTTGAAAACAACAGTTTAGTACCCAATTTTCCCCATAACACCTTCCAAAAATAGCTAAGGAACTTAACATCTCTATCAGAAACAATGCTTTTAGGGACCCCGTGAAGTAGTACTATCTCCCTAAAGAACAAATTAGTAACGTTAGTGGCATCATTGGTTTTATGATAAGGAATAAAGTGTGCCATCTTTGAAAACCTATCAACAACTACAAAGATTGAATCCCTACCTTGTTTTGACCTAGGTAAACCTAAGATGAAATCCATCAAAATGTCTACCCATGGTTCCTTAGGTACAAGCAAAGGTGTATACAAGCCATATGGTTGAGTCCTAGACTTTGCTTTCCTACAAGTTATGCATTTATCACATATGCCTGCACATCTTTTTTCATTTTAGGCCAATAAAAATGCTTATGCAACACATCCAAAGTCTTAACAACACCAAAATGCCCCATCAACCCGCCCCTATATGCTTCACGTATAAGAAATTCACGCATAGAACTTAATGGAACACACAATCAACTCTCTATAAACAAATATCCATCAAGTCTATAAAACTTCCCAAAAGCCAAAGTTTCACAAGCATTGTAAACATTAGAAAAATCACTATCATCCTTTTATAATTTTTTTGTGTTCAAATCCTAGAAATCTAGCATCCAAAGTAGATAAAAGAACATACCTGCCTGAAAGTGCATCAGCCACAATGTTTTCTTTTCCGTGCTTATACTTGATCACATACGAAAATGTTTCAATAAATTCCACCTATTTGGCATGTCTCCTACTCAACTTACCTTGTCCTTTCAAGTGCTTCAATGATTCATGATCAAAATGTATCACAAACTCCTTGGGCCACAGGTAATGCTACCATGTCTCTAGAGTTCTTACCAAGGCATAAAGCTCCTTGTCATATGTAGGGTAATTCAAAGCTGCCCCATTAAGTTTTTTGCTGAAATACGCAATGGGCCTCTTATCCTGCATTAACATAGCCCTTACACCAATACCTGACGCATCACATTCAACTTCAAAAGCTCTCGTAAAGTCTGGCAAAGCTAAAACAGGCGTCGAACAAAGTTTATCTTTCAACAAATCAAAAGCCTTATCCTGTTCATCATTCCATTTAAATCCAACAGACTTTTTCACAATTTCAGTTAAAGGTGCAGCAATAATACTAAAATCCTTCACAAACCTTCTACAAAAACTAGCAAGTCCATGAAAACTCCATACCTCACTTATTGATTTTAGTGTAGGCCAATCCTGGATGGCCTTAACTTTCTCCTTGTCCATCTCAATACCCTGCGCAGTTACAACATAGCCAGGAAACACAATTTTTTCCATCCAAAAGGTACACCTCTTAAGATTAGCATATAATTGCTCACTACGTGACACGCTAAGTACATTACGCAAATGATCAAGATGCTCATTTAAGTTCTTGCTATAGATCAAAATATCATCAAAATACACAACAACAAACTTACCTATAAACACACGCAATACATGATTCATTAAACGCATAAACGTGCTAGGCGCGTTTGTTAGTCCAAATGACATGACTAACCATTCATACAAACCATGCTTAGTCTTACATGCAGTTTTCCACTCATCACCCTCTTTCATCCTAATCTGATGGTACCTATTTTTTAGGTCAATCTTAGAGAAAATACATGATCCATGTAACTCATCTAGCATGTCATCAAGCCTAGGAATAGGATGTCGATACTTTACCGTTATGTTATTGACGGCACGATAATCAACACACATCCTTCATGTTCCATCCTCAGCACAAGGACTCATACTCTCATGAATGTACCCCTTCATCATCAACTCATCTACTTGCCTTTGAAGCTCCTTTGTCTCCTCGAGGTTGCTTCTATAGGCTGGACGGTTAGGAATCGAAGCTCTAGGCACAAGGTCAATTTGATGTTCAATCCCCCTTAATGGTGGTAATCCATTAGGGATGTCTTCAGGGAATACATCATCAAACTCCTACATCAAAGAAACAGCCACATTAGGAATAGCAGAGTCCAGATTGTTAGTGTTAAAATAAGCCTCCTTATACACAAGTAAGATCATTGGCTTATTAGTGAAAAATACAGATCTGATTTGAGATCCTTTTGCATAAAAATTAGGTTGTTTCTTTAATTTTTCCACACTACTATCATCACACAAGCTTACTTTCTTCACTCCTCGGTTTTTACCTCCACTCTCAATTGGTTTAATTAATGATTTAGGTTTAGCCGAATCTGATGGTTTTCTCTCACGATTGTCCTTATGTGAATTTTCACTCTTCCCATCCTCACATTTTTTTTTTAACTTCATTTGATCATCATACACTTGTTTTGGAGAAAGAGGTACAAGAGTGATGGTTTTACCATCCTTTACAATAGTGAACCTATTTCTAAACCCATCATGAATTGCTTTTCGATCAAACTGCCATGGACGCCCCAAAAGTAAGTGACTAGCATGCATTGGGACTACATTACACAAAATCTCATCAGAATACTTCCCAATAGCAAATGCAATCAAAACATGCTTAGTAACCCTCACTTCACCACATTCATTCAACCATTTCAATCTATAAGGCCTAGGATGCTTAATACAACTTAGATTCAATTTCTTCACAAGAGTATCACTAGCAACATTAGCACAACTACCTCCATCAATTATCATGCTACATACTTTGTTTTGGATATGACATCGAGTGTGAAATATATTTTCCCATTGCTGATCTACATCATCTTCTTTGATTTGCATGTTCAGAGCATGACTTATAACCAAGGCCTCTCCCTCAACAGGATATGCAATGTCCTCATCACTACAATCCACCAAAGGTGGCATCTCTTCACTTTCAGATTCAACCTCCCCATTGTCTCTTGTAAGCATAAGTCTTCGGTTTGGACACTGAGATGCAATGTGCCCCTTCCCTAAACACTTAAAGCATTTAATATCTCTATCACAAGTAGGTTGAGATTCAGATTTACCTTTCCCATCCGTATGAGTATCCTTTTTGGCTTTAGGTGGTTCAGCCTTTGCATAAGGCTTTGATTGGACAACCCCCTCTCTCTTTAAATTCGACCTCCATATTGAGGAAGGTGAAGCTGAATTAGTCTGAAAACATGTACTGCCCCTTCTCTTTATTTGCCTCTCCACTTTCGTTGCCATATGAACCATGTCCTCCAATTCCACACAATGTTGTAATTCTTCAACATTCGTAATGTCCCTATTTAGCCCATTTAGAAATCTAGCCATAGTAGCTTCCCAATCCTAGATCACATTGGCTCGAATCATGACGATCTCCATCTCCTTGAAATACTCATCCACGAACCTAGAACCCTAATTAAAACCCTGCAATTTCAGATACAAATCTCTATAATAGTGTTTAGGCACAAATCACCTTCTTATCAACCCTTTCATCTCCTCCCACGATGCTACCAGCCTCTTTCCACTCCTCCTACTAATAACATTCTAATCCCACCAAATCAGTGCATAATCCGTGAATTTGATGACAACCAATTTCACTTTCTTTGCCTCCAAATAGTTATGGCAATAAAAAAATCCAATCCACCTTTTTCTCCCAGTCCAAATGTGCCTCGGGATCGTTTTTACCTTGAAAAGAAGGTATTTTCAGTTTAATAGCATCCAAATCACCATCTAAACAGCATGTCCCCCAACACTATGGA